>APFE030425604.1:0-20953 GCA_000404065.3 Pinus taeda
GCCTTCTGTGGCACCTCTGCACTTCCGCAGCTGCAGCGCTCGAGAGATCACCCTTCACAGATTTGCTTTCCACTTCACTTTCATATAGATCGAGCTTTTGAAACAATAACCCAATATTTCAGATCTTAAGATATTCAACCGAAAAGCATGCCCAAGCCAAATGATCTCCTTTGCTTTATATAGGCAAGCTATTCCTCAAATCATGGACCAATACCACGGGACAAAACCATAATAACACAATACCGTGAACCCAATACTTGGGGTCAACACTTATGGATGCAATACCACAGACCAAAACCATAGGATCAAAAACTGTCGGACTAATACCATGAACCAACCATGAAAGTGTGTGAACTTTTCTCCACATGAAATAAACTTTTCTCTACATAAAATTCCGTGAACTTTTCTCCACATGAAATAAAACTTTCTCTACATAAAATTATGTGAACTTTTCTCCACATGAAATAAACTTTTATAAACTTTTATTTGCATAAAATTCTGTGAACTTTTCTCCACATGAAATAAACTTTTCTCTGCATAAAATTCCATGAAATATTTTCTTCATGAAATAAACTTTTCTCTGCAGAAAATTCCATTAACTTTTCTCCACATGAAATAAACCTTTCTCTGCATAAAATTCCGTGAACTTTTCTGTACTATAATTTATCATCTGAGATGAGTGGGTTGCCATCAAGTACAACATATGTATCATAATGCCAACACAGGGCAGCTGCTGTCATATAATCAGTATATGACAAGGATCAACAACTATGTTGAAAACCAGATCACTGCATCCAGCAGCTCCACAAAAGAAGCAGGGCCTCCCTCTAGACAAACCCTCTATGACAAGCTGGAAAATCTATTCTTCATTGAACATGGAATAAATCATCTATTTGAGGTGCCTCCCAATTTCTACAGACATACAGAGGTAGATGAAACAATGGTAAAAATGAGGAGGCATCATCCACCCCCATCTGATTGGTGGCAAGCAATGCTGGAGATTTTGCCCAGATAATGCCACTTTACTTTTTGCCTTTTTGAAGAAAAATCAGAGTTTACAGGTGAGCAGGCAGATCAGCATACAGGTACATCAAGTGGCCATACAGGTGACTTAGCAATGCACCCAAACAGCCAGCTAAATCAACGCAGAGTTAAAGGCACAGCTACAGCCTACTTTCCAGAGCCATAAAGTCAAATCTGTCTGACAGAAAAATATCGGTTATCTCAGCATTAAAAGCTATATTTATGTTGTCATTTACTTTTTGTAAGAGAGTTGGTGGTGCAATTTATTGCACCATCACTCTCTATTAAGATATTTTATACCCTATGTTTGTATATATATCCCCTTAGATAATGCATTGAGGGTCGGTTGTAGTGGAATTCTTTCTGAAGAGCTCTGTTGTATTCTGAAGACTTATGATAATAAAATTTGCTGATGGAGATTTCTAGTTCCAACGCTGTCTGAAGATGGATATGTAAAGCCCCGTTTTGTTGCAGAATTCCTGTGTCATGTGCTGAATCAATAAGTTTCTCCTAACTGTGTATGTGTTTCCTGTGTATTTAATAACTCTTATGTTTTCATAATCTTAGTAAGTAGAGAAAAAGAATAGCTTAGGATTTGTTTCAAACACCCTATGTTCAACCTCTATTTCTAAATATGTTTTCTTCTAGATTAGCCATAGATATGAATTCTTAATTGCTTATGTCTGAACTTTTCCTGCCATGCTGAATACTGTTTAAGAATTCTTAACTACTCTTAAGCAATACCTTCATGTTTCTTCATTTAGCATAGTGAAAGATTCTTAATTGCCTTTCACTCACTAATTCCATAATTTCATCAACAAATCGGATAAATTGCTTCACATATGCCTAACTTGCTCTGCAGCGACACTGTGTTTTTTATAAATCCACTTTCACAAGCACAAATCCCTCAACTCCATTGCCCAATGGAACAAACTGTCGTGTAATCTATATCTCAGTTCTATCTAAATTCACCAACCCACCAAATTCAAAACAAACAGTGAATCATAACTAGCCTAAAACATTCATCAAACAAAGCTAAACTATAAAGAGAGAGCCCTCTTTGGTTGCAGGTAGGCTAGGACCTGTAACTAAAAGATTGGTCAGTGGTTACCTCGGCCGTTTTCCCTTTAGGAAGCAGGGAACAACCTGAGTGATAACATCAATGGCGACTCTACTGGGGACTTTATGTTAAAATACCAAGTGAAAGGAAATAAGCTTCATGTTTGAAGATACTATCATAGGATACTAAGGAAAGAAAGCCCAGAAGCTGGCTCCAAAGAAGAAATCTCATTACACTAGGTCCAATCCTGACCCTAATCCCCCAACTATCTTTGAAAACCCCAATTTAATCCCCAAACGCTTAAGGAAACAAGAGTAGCTAAGGGAGTTCTCAGATTTAGATACTGAGCCAAATCAGCAGAGCTTTATTCCCACTCCTGTCAAAGCATCAGTTCATCCTCACCCTACCCCAGCTTATCCTAGCTCTTCATCCACCTCCTAAGGTAGTTTCCCCACTCCCCCATCCCCAACACACCTCACTCCTGTTATCCCTATTATCCCAGTTGTCCTGCTCCTTCTTGCTACCCCTTTTATTCCTGCAAACATGGCTAGATATGCCCCTTTAGTCCTGCCTGCAAATCCAGGGGAAATGCCCCAAGACTATCAAGGGAAAATCACTTACTTTGATGGAACTGGCACCTACACTACCGAGCAACACACTAAGAGGATGCAAGGCTATTTTGAGAACTATGAGATAGATGATGAAGATGTAAGAATGAAAATTTTTGTGCAAAGTTTGACAGGGGAGGTAAGGAATTGGTTCAGGTCTCTGGCTGCAAACTCTATAGTCAATCCTGATGCCTTATACCTAAGTTTTTTAAACAGGTGGGAAAATAAGAAGGACCCCCTTCACATACTGACAGAGTATGATAATTTGAAAAGAGGCCCACAAGAGACAGTTCAAGACTACTGTGCTAGGTTCAACAATGTATATAATGCTATCCCTCAAAACTTGAGACCTCCTCCTGATCTAGCCCTGATCAAATTTCCTGATGGATTTGAACCAGACATGGCATATCAATTAAGAGAAAGAGCACCTCCAAGTCTTGCAGACATGCAGAATATAGTTGTAAGTGTAGAGGCAAACCTGATTGCCAAGAGAACCAGAGCAAAAAATGAGAGAAGAATAACTTTCAAAGAGGAACCCTAAACCTTTGATGAAAAGCTAGATGCAATCATGAAAGGTATGGAAAGGTTAGGAGATAGGGTTGAGACCATGGAAAGAAAGTCCTCCTGGGAAGGACAAACAAGCAACACCACTAGGAATCCAAATTTTAGGAAAAACCAAAACCCAAATGCTGGGAGAACTAGTCCTGATCAAAACATCAGACCTCCATTTCAAGAAAATTATGTAGAGGCCTCAACCACTAGTGAACAAATAGAAGATCCCCACATTAATTTAATGGGTTTGGACAGTGAAGAACATGTATTCTTAACACAAGATGATCAGCAGGCCCAAGACTACCAACAATTCCAAGCAAAATCTGGTGAGTCATTTGATTTCAGAGAAGGGTATGACACAATAGTATATGAAGTGCACAAAAAATACAAGCTAAGGAGTAGAACCATAGATGTACCTGAGAATACCAAGCTAACACACACCAAACTGCCCAAGAAAACTAGTGATAAAACTGCCTTAACAGAGTCCTCAGATAAAAAACCCCACAAAGAGGTTACAGTGGAAGATGTATCTGATGTATAGCCCCCAGTAAAACCTACACCCACACCACTCCTTCCAACAAAACTTTTGGGAAAACCTATAGAAAACATAATTGATCCAAACATGTCCCAAAACAACATGCCTGATCAGGACATGCTCACCCAAAATTCAGCAGAAAAGGAAAAATTTGCTGCTCATAATGTAAAAATTCAGATGGAAAAACCTTTCAATCTTAAAACAGAAATTGGCAAACTGAAAATTGAAATCCCTCTGTCTAAACTAGCCAAACATGAGGTCTTCAGACAACAAAGCAATAGATCATTGCAAGTACCAGAAAATAGGGATGCAGTCAACATTCTAGATGACCAACCAGAACTGATTTTTGGCTCAGAAGTCAATGGAAAATCAGGGGATGGAGGAACTCCTCCATTCTATGTAAGCCTAAACATTCATGACAAAGTATTACACAATGCCATGTTTGACTCAGGGGCCTCTCATAACCTAATGCCCAAATCAGTAATGGAAAAACTTGGACTAGACATCACCAGACCCTACAAAGATTTATTTTCATTTGACTCCAGCCAGGTAAGATGCTTAGGCCCGATCAAAGACCTCTGTGTATCCCTAATCCAATATCCAGCAAAAACAATTCTGATGGATGTAGTAGTGGCAGACATTCCACCCAAATATGGTATGCTCCTATCAAGGTCTTGGGGCACCAAACTCCAAGGATCTTTGCAACTAGACATGTCATATGCCACAATTTCAGTCTTTGGCTAGCCAAAGAGATTGTACAGAGAGACACTCATGAAATATGTGGTCAGCAGCTAGGATAAACCCCAAAATTTCCCAATCTACTCCATCCATTCAGATATGGACTCCTTCATACTATACAATGTTGATATATGCCCCAAAACTGAGTTCAAGCTCCTAGAGACAAAGGAAACCATGCATGTCAATGAACAATCCACTATTGTTGAACAAAAGATCACTGATCTCATTAAAACAGCAGAGTCTGATGACAAGTCACAAGAATAACCAAAACTAGACATGCCCACTGAACAAATCTGTAAAATAATTAAAACTGAACAAGTCTGTAAAATAATTAAAACTGAACAAGTCTGTAAATCAATTGAAACCAATACTGACCAAGAAACCTTGTGGTATTTAGAATTTGATGGGTCAATAAATAAGCTTGGAGCAGGAGCAGGGGTATGGATTCATAATACTCAAAATGACTATGCTCTAGGTCATGCATATAGGCTTAACTTCAGATGCACAAATAACATGGCAGAAAATGAAGCCCTCCTACTAGGTCTCAAACTGATTAAGAATCTAGGAGTGACCAAACTCTCCATATTAGGAGATTTAGACCTGATTATCCAATAGATAAAGGGAAACTTTGTTACAAATGATCCCAAGCTGAGGTCGTACAGGTCAGCAGTAACAGACTTACTCAACAACTTCCTAGAATATCAACTCACCAAAATACCTAGGAACCACAACTTGCATGCTCACAGTCTGGAAACCTTTGCAAGTACCTATAAACTTCCTTTTGGGCCTAACCAACAATTCACTGCAGAGATCAAACACAAGCCCTCTGTCCTAGACAATGTAAATAATTGGCAAGTTTTTGAGAATGACACCCAGATAAACAATTTTTTAACCATGAAGAAGGAATTCTCAAACTTAAACATTGACACGAGCATTAGGGAGGATCAAAACCAAAAGCATGAACCAGACACCAGTATCTCAGCTGAAACAGTAGATAGGATATTACATCCCACAATTTTTGACCGTGCCAATTTGCAGAAACTAAAGATAATAGATCTTGATGAAATTAATGAGGAAGAAACATAAGTAATTCAGTTAGAAGACAATTTCTTGCCTACATGTCTTGCTCCTTTAGAAGACATCTTTGATTCAAGTGATCTCTCTAAGAAACCAAAGATGCAACCCATCAATGCAGAAATAGAGGAGTGTAACATTGGGACCATTGAAAATCCCAAAATGATCAAGCTTTCTATAACCTTACCTCCTGATAAGAAATCAGACAATGTCAAATTGTTCAAAGAGTTCCAGGATGTATTTGCCTGGAGCTATGAGGACCTTAAGTCCTATGATACTATAGTGATCCAGCACATAATGCCCCTGAAAGAAAACCAAAGCCCCTTTAAACAGAAGCTGAGAAGAGTCAATCCAGTACTTCTTCCCCTAATAGAGAAAGAAGTAAAACGAATGTATGAAGCTGGGATAATTGCTCGCATAAGGTTTTCTGAATGGATTTCCAACCTTGTACCTACAAGAAAGAAAACAGGGGAGATAAGACTTTGTGTGGATCTGAGGAATTTAAACAAAGTCTCTCTCAAAGACCACTACCCCTTGCCAAAAATGGACCACATCTTGCAGAGGGTAGTGGGGGCTTTAAGGATTTCATTACTGGATGGCTTCTCAGGATTCAATCAAATCTTAGTCCACCCAGATGACCAAGATAAAACTTCCTTCACCACACCTTGGGGAACTTTCGAATATGTCAAAATGCCTTTTGGACTCAAGAATGTTGGAGCCACATTTCAAAGGGCAATGGATATAGTCTTTGCCAAAGAAATCCATAATTTCTTTGGCATATACCTTGATGATCTAAAAGTCTTCTCAAAATCAGACCAGGAGCATTTCAAACACCTCAGACAAGTGTTCTTAATCTGCAGAAAATATGGCATTTCTTTGAACCCAAAGAAATCACTATTTGGCCTAGAACAAGGCAAACTCCTTGGGCATATAATTCCAAAAGATGGCATAAGAATTGACCCTGAAAGGATTCAGGCTATACTGCAAGTCCCCCATCCAAGAAACATCAAGGAATTACAAGCCTTTTTGGGGAAGATTAATTTCCTAAGAAGATTTATTCCTAACTTAGCTGAGCTGATAAGATTGTTGAACAATATGCTCAAGAAAGATGCCAAGGTCAAATGGACAATTGAGGCTAAACAAGCTTTTGAAGAAATCAAGATAGCCCTGACAAAAACCCCTGTGCTTACAAGCCCTATTTTTGATAGAGACTTTATAATCTTCTCCTTTGCCTCTGAAAACACAATTGTTGTTGTCCTACTGCAAAAGGATGACTTGGGATGTGAAAAACCTATTGCCTTTTTCAGTAGAGCCCTTAGGGATGCCCCACTCAAGTACAAAATCATGGAAAAACAAGCATATGCCCTGGTAAAAGCCATAAAGGATTTCAGAGTTTACATCCTATACTCTCACATAATTGCATATGTGCCCAATGCAGTAGTCAAAGATATCTTAACCCAAGAGGGAATGGAAGGCAAGAGGGGAAAATAGCTTGCCAATATTCTGGAATATAATATAGAAATCAAACCTACAAAACTTATAAAAGGACAAGGGCTGGCTAAACTAATGACTGAGACTAACTTTGAAGCCCTTGACATAAATGAACTGGATAACGAACAACAGATGGCGACTCCAAAGATCAATCTAGCCTTTCTACAATCACCTTGGTATGCTGACATATGTTTTGTATTATTAAACCTGCAAGCTCCTCCAGGGTTATCCAGAACCAAGAACATATTTCTAAAATTGAAGGCTGCAAAATTTTGTATCACAGACAATGTGTTATTTTGGAAAAATCATGAAGGTGTCATGCTCAACTGCCTGACTTCAGATGAAGCTGATAAGGTCCTCAGAGAATTTCCTGCAGGAGACTGTGGAGGGAACTTATATTGGAAATCCATAGCTGATAAAATCCCGAGGGCTGGATTTTATTGGCCCTCACTGTTTACTGATGCAAAAAAATTTGTAATGTCATGTCATAAATGTCAGATCTTTGAAGGGAAGAAGAAGTTACTTCCCTTACCCCTCAGGCCCATTTCAACTGAAAAACCATTTCAACAATGGGGCCTAGATTTCATTGGAGAAATTCACCCTTCATCCTCAGGCCAGCATAGATGGATCTTGACAGCTACTGATTACTTTACCAAGTGGATAGAGGCTATACCTTGTAGACAAGCAAATGATTCAATTATCATACAATTCCTAGAAACCAATATCTTGTCCAGATTTGGCTACCCAGAGAAAATCATAGCAGATATTGCAGCTGCCTTTAAATCCAAGAAAATGATCATCTTCTGTCACAAATATCATATCACCCTAGGTCACTCAACAACCTATTACCCTCAAGGAAATGACCTAGCTGAGTCCTCCAATAAAATCCTAATCAACATCATTAAAAAGGTCTTGGAGGAGAACAAAAAGAATTGGCATAAAAAGTTGGTAAATGCACTATGGGCAGATAGATTGACCACAAAAAGATCTATTGGTACTAGCCCATATGAATTGGTATATGGCCTGGAAGCTGTGTTCCCATCATCCCTTGGGATCCCTGTGATCAAATTGCTGAAAGAAATACAGGCTGAACCCAATGATATCCAGAGAAGGATCAATCAGACAATCCACTTACAACAAACAAGGGAAGAAGTGTATCATAGAACCCAAGTTCTACAGGAAAAGCTTAAAAAAGTGTTTGACAAAAGAACAAAGGCTGAGGACTTTTTCATAGGTAACAAAGTATTGAGATGGGATTCTAGGAGGGAAGACAAAGGAAAGCATGGCAAGTTTGACTTTCTGTGGAAAGGGCCATTTGTAATCCAAGCTTTGCAAGGTA
Source organism: Pinus taeda (assembly GCA_000404065.3). Taxonomy (NCBI): domain Eukaryota; kingdom Viridiplantae; phylum Streptophyta; class Pinopsida; order Pinales; family Pinaceae; genus Pinus; species Pinus taeda. The sequence goes on from APFE030425604.1 coordinate 8,421, forward strand.
AAAATACCTTCTTTCTCAAGAGTCTAGATGATTCAAACAATGATGAAGGCCCAATAAATGGGAGAATGCTCAAGCACTACCATGATACATAAGCATAGGATGACCCCATATTGTACATAAATGTCTATATTTTCAAGTACTTTTTTCCTTTTTCAATAGATATATAGAAGAGTAACTACAACAGATTTTTTGAAGAATGATTAGCAAAACCACATCAAGATAACACAGATACTGGGGACAGCCCAGATGAACAGAAGTGAGTGAAGTCTGCAAAAACAGAAAACTAATGATAGGCAGTGATACAGGCTGGCAAGTCATGAAATATTTATTCCTGTTCTAAATAGGTCACGAAACACTGCATACCATCTCACCAATTGCAGATCAAAGGTGGCAATACTAGAGCAAATTCACTAGAGTGAGAGGAAGAAAATAAGGCCATCTGACCTGCTGTTCTTGGCTTTCCACTAGGAAAAGCCATCCCCAAGTGGAGCCACTGTTAGGTTCCTATACCAATAGGTTTCATCTTTCATGATTGACAGTGGAAGGACCAAATATGTTCATCATTGCAGGCTGCAAAGGTTCCATATTTTGTGTACATGCTACAAAAAATTAAAAAATGAAAAGAGGGTACGCCTGAAAAGAATAATCAAAAGGCAAGAAAATCAAGTGGTCAAGAGAAAAGTGAAAATGAACCCCAAACTAAAGACCAGGAAAATGGCCAGTCAAAATGCCACTACTAGCTTATTTGGCAGTGTCATGTTATGCAAATAATGCTGCTAAACACACTTGATGGGTAGCCCAACAATCTAAACTGGACCATGCCATGGTTAAATTGCTTGCTGTAGAATAGAGAATGTTCCCTGACCAAACAGCTCAAGCTTGGCAGATGACTAGCTAGGTAGAGAAATAAAGGTGCCCAACTGCTTAATCTGGGGCCTTGGAAGAAATAAGGGTAGATTTTAGATAGGAGGGCAGTCAAAAGAAAAAGAGGAAAATCAGGGTCTGCTAATTCAAGTGCACCCACTTTAATGAAGAGAAAATGTTAGGATGACTAGGATGGGTAAGTAGTGCAAGGTTGCAGAAATGGAGAGCCATCACCAATTGGCCTATTAAGTGAAAAAACTTATGCCACTCAGGGTATTGGCCTCAAAGGCAAAGAGTGGAGGACAAGCATTAGAAGCATGTCTAACTTCCCCAGTTTCCCCCAAACTTCATTTTACTAACACTCCCAAGGGCCTTGAGATCTGTTCAGGCGTCCAGTCCTACTTCATTACATCAAAAAACTACTTGGTCAAACCATGCAGTTCAAAAATGAAAAGAAGCCACATTTTTTGTGTAAAACATCTTTTTCATCATTTTCATTTATCCTCAAAATCCTAAGTTAAGTTTCACTTATTAAAACTTGGTCTTACCCCTTCATTCACCTCACAAACCATATTAATCACTAACATATTATCTAGCTCCCAAAATTCTCCCCTTCCCCTAATTCTATTACAATATATTGAAAATCGCCCAAAAATATCTATAAATACCCTCCCCCTAGCACTATAGCTAAATATCACTTCCTTGGGAAATATTAACCCCTCAAGGGTTAGTATTAACCCTCAATCATCCTAAAAACTATAGGCTTTGGCAAAAAAGCATGGTTAAAAGGTCAAAAATCAAATTCCCCGCCCTTGAAAAAACCCTTTACCCCTTTTCCACTCTCTAAATCGAGTTTGTAATGTCTTTTAATTTTTATTGAAACATTATTAAATGAAAAAACCCAAAAGCCTAATGTTCTAAACCCACCTTGCGCCCGATTTATTAAATTTTAATTAATTATTTGGGCGGGCCCCCGGTCTATTAATGCACCGTCACTTCGCAATCCCCGCCCGCTGTCCGATCTTCCGCCCCGCCCATCCAACGGTGGGCAGTCGATCTTCCAGCGGACTTGGCCGACCTTTTGCGTCCGGGGGATGGGCGGTATTACTGCCGTACCCCCGACATGCGTCAGGCGCCCGCATTTTTCGCTGCCTCCCCCCTCCAAACCACTTACCGCCTTGGTCCCTGCTGGCGAGACCGCTTATCGCCCTCCCCCCGCGCTGACATCACACCCCCGTCAGCGTGACATCACCCTGCTTTGCCATCGCCAGGCCTCCACGTCGCCCCCAACCGCCATGTCACCCTGTCCACCCTGCCACCGTGTCGCTGCCACCTGGGCACCCATGTGAGCTACCACGTCACCCATCCATACCTAGGCCCATGATGATGTCTGTTAACACCCAGGTTGTTCCATATCACTCCCAAGGGAATACGACTGGGATAACCAATAACCAATCTTTGGACTACAGCTTCTAGCCTAGCTGTAATCAGAGAGGGCTCTCTCTATAAGGTTTGTCACTATTTTAATGAAGTTTTAGGCTAGTTATGAAGTAAAGGTTTGTTTGTTTTTTGTGTTTGGTTGGGAGGATGTATTCCGATAGTTTTGAAGTGTTCTCTGCAGATGAATTAATCCATTGGGCAATGGGGTCTGTGGCTGTTGTTTCCTTGAGATCCTGGTTTAAGTGCAGCTGGAATTACAGGGCCTTTTTATATTTCATAAAAACAAACTGTAAATTGTGAGGGTGAAGTGAGAATCAACCAGTAAAGAGCATTTAAGAATTCTTCACTGAGCTGGAATGTGAAAAAGAGACCTATTACTTAGGAACATTACCTAAATTCCTGAAACAATAGATCACTGTGATGATATAGTGTAAAGGTAGCATTTAAGAATACACTTTCATTACCATAACTGAAGAAAACATTTATAATATCTTGGATTGAGATCAGGGTAATCTGTGATTAAATCCTGAGACTATTCTTTTTCCTTGCTATTTAGATATGTAATATATGGAAAACATGAATGATATTATGAAAGATAGCAAACATATAACAGAGAGGAACAAGGAAACTTATTGAGCCATGAAACACGCAGGAATCCTGCAATATTCAGTCATACACCAGCAAGACATCAAGAGACACAACGCTTTAGAAATCCCATCATCCTTTGTATTAGTAGTCTAAAGATTTACAATAGAAGAGCTACAGAATAGATATCAAGAGATTTCTTACATCCAGAGTCCAACCCCTGCTAACAAATGCGAGGGGGAATATATAGAAGTCTGTTACAAAATATCTCAGGCATTGAGTCATCCGAGAGGGAAAATATCTTCTTTCACTAGTACAAGGCTTGCAGATGAGAAGTTATTACAATCTTTAATGAATTATAAAGGCTCTTAACTCCCATCAGAACAATCTTGACCTTTGGGGCTCATGGAGTCGGTTGAGCGCTTTGACATAACTGCTGAATGACATGTCTATGCAGCTGTAACTTCTGTGTCTTCTCAGCCCTGTCACCTGTGACTGCTGATGCTGTTGTTGTGGCCGAGTACCTGTGCTGAGTTGGCTCAGCCTCTGTCTGCATACCTGTTGATGTGCCTTTGTCCTGCTGCATATGAGATTCAAAATATTTTCAAAGGAAAAATCACAATTACTGACTTCGGTTTAACAGTAATCGTATCAACTCTTCCCATACCTCTGATGAAGGCAACTGATGTTTCAAAATTGACCCCGTGCAATTTCATTTCTAATAAAAAATAGATTATCTACTCTATCAAAAAGAATCTGCCCTGTTACTGGGCCTGCTTTTGTTGATGCACTAGATGCCTCTGAAATCTGAGTTGCTGCAAAATTGCTTACTCTCTTAGCATACTTTTCATGGGAGAGTAACTTTCCTTATGGATCTAATGGGCTAGGAAGCCCCGTGTTCTGTAAAGCCATAAACCTGTTCTGAAATTTATTAATGTCTGCTTGCCTGTCCTGGGTTCTTCTTTCCAGGGTCTAAATCAAGTTTCTTAATGTCAGGACTCTTCTGATTAAGGAGATTGTTTCTGTCCTGTTTCCAATTCCCATCCTTATCAGCTGGGAGCTTGTCCTATAGTTTAGCACGTCTATCATCCTAGTGGCAATCTCAGGCATGCTGCCTAGAGATGCCCTTTCCCTTTGCATTTCTTTGCGTGCTCTTCCAATGAGTGCTACTTGCTCATATATGGCCTGAATATACTCCCACTGGTCTATTATAGACTGGCCAATATTGCCCCAGATGACCCTCTTAAGCTCTGATGTAACTTTATCCAGTGTGAGCTCTTTTTCTAGCTCATTAATCCTCTTCTTGAGGACCTTTACCTCCCTCTCTGTTTCAGCCACATTTTGTTTTGACTTGTCATATTTTTCATTTATTTTTGCCAAATTGTCGTCGGCTTGGCTCAACTCAGACATCTGGGACTCCAGGACCTGAATTTCTTTCCTTAGCTTCTGCATGTCCAGGCTTTCAGCCTGCTCTGCTGTTGGTGCTGAGGTAGTTGGTGCTGAAGTGTCTGGGGCTTCTTGCTGCATTTGTTGGCTGGGAGGGGCAGTGTCTTGAGGGGTTTCCTCAAGGTTTATTGTTTCTGGAGGTGGCTGTGAGGTTTGCCCTACCTCCTTCTGCTGCAATGTTGCTTCTAATGTGGCCTCTGACTCCTGCAACTTTTCTTGAGTTTGGATGAGTTCCTTATATAATGTCATTAGTAGGGAAGCTGCATCCTTTTCTTGCCTCTTCTGGGCAACCTCTTCTATTTGTGGGTGAAGAGTTGGTGGGATTTTTAATTTCTTTTTCATTGCTGCCATATCAGCATCCCTCAGCCTGACGACTTCTTGTACTGCCTAAACATCTTTGGGATCATGCCCAAACTCTATTATAATCTCCTCCAAGGCTTTGATTCTGTTGTCCTTAGCTTGAGAGGAAGCCCTTTCCAACTCAAGCTGTGCAGCAGTATTGTTCAGGATATTTTGCAGCCTGTAGTTGATCAGGGTCTTGTCAGCCAGGGTGGCATAGACCATCTCACCCGTCTGTTTATGGAGCTCAATCTGGTCCATTGGGTGGATGTCTTTTGATAGGACCTCCAGATTGGTCCTGATGTAGTTTGCAGCTGATTGTGGTTGCTGCACTGTTGGTGTGAAATGGCTCATGGTCATTTTCCCCTCCTGCACATCAAATGCAGACATGAGCCTTTGTTGGTTTGCAGGAGCCATGTTTAGCAGGTGATTGTAGAGTTGAATCTTTATTGGTTCACTCCTTCTCTTGACATCTTTGAACTGTTGTTTAATGCTTGTTCCCCCTGCCTTCTTCTGTCCTGAGGAGCTCACTTCTCCTAATGTTGCCCTGTCTTGCTCCTATTGCAAGGAGCTGATTGAGGCTTCCATGCTTGGCATTTCCTCTTCTGAGAAGGGATTTAATCTTTGTCTCTTCTCTGGTGATGTAGTTAGGGGAGTCTCCCTTTCTCTTTTTCTGCTTACGTCCTCCCTTTTAGGGGCTTGGAGGACGGAGGAATCAACCCTAGAATCCTGCCATGGAGGTGCCATTGGTGTTGTCCGTTCTTGGGTGGCCATTTGGGCCTCTGCTGTTTGTTTCTCCTGACCCTGTTGGTCTTTTTGCTGCTGTTCTTGTTGGGGTCGCTGCTCTTGACCCTGTTGTACTTGTGGCTCTTCCATAACCTTTTCCTTACCCTTGCTCTGCTCTTGGTCTATGGTTTGCGCTTCCCCTTGATGTGTTGTAGAAGATGAAGCAGCTGCTCCTTCTTGAGGGTTTGGCAGAGTAAGTAACTGAGAAGGAGATTCTAAGTCAGCCATTTTCAATAAATGCCTTCTAGCTCTTTCAACTAGTTCTTCCTGAGTGATTGGCTCTTCCAATGTGTTCCTTCTCCATTTTGGTTGGTTGGCATGTCTTTGAATGTGGAGCATGCTCACATGCTCATAGCTGGAGAGCTTGTATCTATGCCTTCTTAAGGATATGGACATGTTAGGGTCATAGGGCTTCCAAAGGAAGCTTTGTTTTAAGCTAAGGCCTTCTAGTCTCCTGTCAGCATCTTTCTAGCTTTCTCTTTTGTTTAAGACAAAGTGGCCTAGTTGATTTCTTACTTTAAGCTGTGCCTTCTTGCCCCTGCCTGCAAAGTGCACCATATCAGAATTGCCAAATTGCCTGAAATATTCTAAGGCAAACAGTCTCATTGGCACATACCTGGGCAATTTGTATGGGCACAACTCACACCCATATATTCTGATCACAGTATAGTGTTGGTAAAAGTACCAATCCCCTATGTTGTATGCATTGGATAACTGCAGAATCCTTTGCATCTCATCAGTCATTCTTGGAGGGGGTGAGGTTAAGAACAGAGACATGGATGGATGGACGAAGAGGTCTATGAACTCAGAGTATGTGTATGGAGAGTATGTGAGGAGGTGAAAGACTGAGGTCCAGTACACTACTGACCTTAGGTTGCCTGCTGCATCAGTTCTCTTGATCTCAAAGGAGAACTTCTCATGTTGGTACTATAGGATGAGGTGGTAAATGTATGAGGTGTATCTGAACACCTTCTCTCTGGACAAGTGTAAAAATTTCTCATGCATCTTGTCTGAGATGTATGTAGCATAATCATAACAAATAGGAGTCTTGCCAGGGGAAAACATTGTCATCATCACTAGTACAGTTTCCTCAATAAACTCTAGTGACTTGTACCCCAAAACTGAGCTAATCATGTATGCCAGGTCCATACCCAGTTGATTGAGGTAGCCATCAAAAATGGAGGGTGCAGCACTGTGTCAGAGTTTGTGATGAATAGTTGATTTAGCTTCAGGATCTGTGCTTCTGTTAATATATTGGCTCCTTGGTTGATTAAGTCCAGTAGGGACAAGGGGACCAATTTCTTCTGGGTTTTGAACTGGAGCATTTCCCTGATGGCCTCAAGGGTTATGTAGAATACTACTGCACCTTGAGGGTCAAGCACAGCCCTCTGCATGGGGTCATAGTAGATAGCACATAAGTGAATCAGGTCAGGGAACTGGTTGACCTGAGGGAGCTTGAAAATTGGGAGGGAGGACTCCCAAATGCCTAGAATGTTTGTCCCATCTTTATGTCTGGCTTTGAGCTCATTTAATAGATGAATGTGGAACTTGCATTTAGATGGGCTGTCCTCTGAGATTTGGTAGTCTAGGTCTGCCAAATCCTGCCACTCCAGCTTTCTCTGGGGGGCATTGAGGGGAGCAACATTGAGGGCTACTGATGCCGTTGGAGTGTCCATGTTTGTTTGGATGCTGCTTGATAAATAAGACAGGTACTGCCTGAGAAAGGAAGATTTTGAGGAATGCAAGGTAGCAGGGTAGGTTCATAGCAATTGGAATACTATTTGGCTCTTTGAGAAGGCTACTTACTGTGTTTAGCAGACCTCTCTTGATAATTGAAAGCAGGTTATGGATTCCGGTTCATGACTGCACGAACGGAAAAGGGTTTTTATTGAAAATTCAGTCTGAAATGGCTCTGCTAGCGAAATTCAACCATGAATTCTTCAAGAGGGAGCTGGGTATGCATGGTTTTATGGTGAATTTTCAAGCTTCTACTGTGTTCAGGTGTTTTTATAATTTACAGAGAAAAAACCAGATTTGCAGGGAGGTTTTATGGACAAATACCTGTTTAATGGATTGCTTTGGTCGGAACAACAGTTGGGTGCACGCTCCGAAGCTCTATGGTTGGTCTTGACTCGGTTGGCGAATTCTTCATCGTAAAGCGCATGCAGAGAGTGCATAATTGTTTTTATAAAAAAGTGCAAAAAACACATAAATTTGGAAAAATATGGCTTTTTTGGCTTATTGGCGCGCTTTTTTAAATGATGACAGCATGACATCAGCAAGTGGGTCTAGGTCGGATGACGTCAGCAGGACGTCATCAGGTGACGTGGCGGCCTAAGACCGGTCCACGGGGGCGGTGAGGTGGCAGCCAGGTGGACGAATGGAGGACAGGGTGTGTTGTCGCGGCGCTGACATAAGCGACAACAGGATGGTGACACAGGCGGACAGATGTCATCATATCGGGCCCCCTCCTATACAGCAAGAAATCTGTCAGAAGGGGCTCTGATGGAACATGGGGGCGACGCGTGGATTCGCGTGACATCATCGTCTGACAGATATCGGACGATATCTGTCGGACGTCGGGGCCCCTCCGAAATCCACGACGACCGTTGGATTTAAGGAGCGAGATCTGATGGCTATCGGGAAGGGAATATGTGCGGAAGATATGGTCAATGGGCGGTTATCTGTCGGACGTCGGGCCCCCACCAAAATCCACGACGACCGTAGATCTGGAAAGGTTTGATCAGACGGATATCGGACCAGCAAGCTGCACGGAAGATACGGTCAACGAGCGGCTTAAAATAATAATATTTATTGATAATTGCGCCTGGCGGGACCCTTCGGGTTTTCAACAGATTTCAATAGTTTTTCAATGTTTTCTTTTGTAAAATCATATATACCCGTCAACTTTAGAAAAAGGCGAAAAATAAAGGTTTTCATGAAATTTTTCGCATAAAGCATATGAAGGACAAAACTTAGGATAGGCGGGTTTAATAAAATTTCATGAAAAAGGTGCATAATGGCTCCCGACCTTAGGATAGGGCAGGGAAAGCGGATTTCATCATTTTTTAGCCTTTTAGTGAGTATAAAGGTGCAAAAAAGGGTTTTTCAAGGGTTTTTTAGGCAAAATGGAGAATTGGCTATGAAGGTAGGCTCTGATAGAGAAAAAGGGTCAGGCTTGGGTTCTTGAGCTTAACCAGGTGTTACTCCAATGCCCCAGTAGTGAAACTTATGGCTATAATGCCAAGGAGGGAATATTTATACATTGTTTAGGGTTTATACACCATGGTGTTATAATAGTAGGGAAAGTGAAGCATAGGGAGCTAGATAATAGAGTTAGAGGTTAATATGGGGGAAGAAAAGTGAATGAGGAGTAATACTACTAAGTTTTCTTGGAAACAACTTAGTTTAAAGAGTAGATCAAAATGAAAAGATTTTTGCACAAGAAACATGGCTTTTGAAGGCATAAGAACCCACATAAAACCTTGAATCTCTCTTATGAACACATCTTGTGAAAGGATGTCAGTAATGAGTGGTAAACAAAGGAAAAAAAGGAAGTTAGACATGCTCCACTGTGTTGTTCTGCTTGTACCTGGTTAGCAAAGTTCATCTTGGAAGGAACACCACTTCTACAACCCCATCTACGTACCCCAACTAGTTTGCCTAGCATTTTTTGTTTCTTTTTGGAGGGTGCACTTGGACTTGCAAACCCCTTATGTGCCTTTTCTTTTCCATTGGCTTTTTGCTTTCATTTCCTATCTAGCACTACCCTTATTTCTTCCAAGGCCCCAGATTAAGCAGTTGGGAACCTTAGTTTCTCTGCCTAACTACTGATCTACCAAGATTAAACAGTTTGGAAAGATTCCTTTCTCTATTCTACAACATAAATTGAAAACATGGCATGATCCAGATTAGACTGTTGGGTCATCCATCAAAACTTTAATAGGCATGAAGGCATGTACACACCTTGTCTTTCCTTGCAAATATGGAATCTTTGTAGCAGCAAAGTAGAGCATATTTGGCACTTGAATTTGCCAATCATGAAATATAAAACCTATAGGTATAGGTATCCAACAGTGGCTCCACATGGGGATGGTTTTTCTTCTTGAAAGACCAAGAACAGTAGGTCAGTATGCCTTGGCACTTTAGCTACTGCTCTCAAAACTTGGAGCCTTTTCACCCTTGATTCCTCAGAATGCAGACTGACCTATTTATAATACCTGCTGCAGTCCAGTCTTTTGTTGCATCTACAGGATTCTTTGAGATTAATTTATTCACATATTTAGAGATAACAATATATACAGCAAATTAATGTCTACCGCAAATTATGTACAAGAGCAGGCATGCTGCATTTATGGAAGGTAGTCAAAATAGTGCTTCAGCATCTTGCCATTGACAGGACCTTCATCCAAGTCAGTTTTATCAAGATTTTCAAGAAAGTAGGTGTTATTTCCTTGTACTGCTTGGATGAGAAATGGTCCTCTCCAAAGGGAATCAAACTTTCCATGCTTTCCTTTGTTTTCTCTCCTTGAATCCCACTTGAGAACTTTGTCACCCATCTTAAAATCCTCAGCCTTGGTTCTTCTATCAAAAGCTTTCTTGAGCTTTTCTTGTAAGATTTGGACTCTGTTATAAACTTGGTCCCTGGTTTGTTGTAAGCATATAATCTGATTCACCCTCCTTTGCATATCATTGGGCTCAGCTTGAATTTCTTGGAGTAGCTTCATAACAGGGATCCCTAGTGATGAGGGGAACTTGGCTTCTAATCCATAGACTAACTCATATGGGCTAACCCCAATTGATCTTTTGGTTGTTAATCTATCTGCCCATAAGGCATTGACAAGTTTCTTATGCCAGTTCTTCTTGTTCTCTTCCAACACCTTCTTTATCATATTTACCAAGCTTTTGTTTAATGATTCTGCCAAGCCATTTCCTTGGGGATAATATGCAGTAGAATGGCCCAAAGTAATGTGGAATTTGTGACAGAAGCTGACCATATTTTTAGATCTGAAAGCAGCAGCATTTTCTGTTATTATTTTATCAGGCCATCCAAATCTAGCAAGGATATTGGTCTCAAGAAACTGTATGATAGTGGAATCATTTGCTTGTCTGCATGGGATTGCTTCAATCCACTTTGTGAAGTAGTCTGTTGCCGTCAGAATCCATCTATGTTGGCCTGAAGATGAGGGATTGATTTCTCCAATGAAATCTCGGCCCCATTGCTGAAATGGTCTCTCTGTTGCAATAGGCCTTAAAGGCAGTGGCAACAATTGTCTCTTTCCTTCAAATACTTGACATTTGTGACATGCAGTAGTGAATTTCTGGATATCAGAAAAAATAGAAGGCCAGTAGTATCCAGCTCTAAGTATTTTGTCCACAGTGGACTTCCAATATAGATGCCCACCACAATCACCTGCATGAAATTCTTCCATGATCTTATTAGCTTCATTTTCAATCAGACAATTTAACAAGATGCCCTCATGGTTTTTCCAAAACAGATTTTCTTCCATGACACAGAATTTCAAAGCTTTCATTTTTAAGAACCTACACTTAGTTCTGGACAGCCCTGGGGAAGCACACAGGTTTTGTAACACATAACAAATATCAGAATACCAGGGGGATTGTTCAAAGGCTACATTGATCTTTGGAGTCGCCAGCTCCGGTTCACTGTCCAGTTGGTTGATGTCCAGGGCTTGGAAATTTGTTTCAGACATTAATTTGGCCAAGACCTGCCCTTTTATCAGTTTTGTAGGTTTTATTTCTATATCAAATTCCAGAATGTTTGCAATCCATTTTCCTCTTCTACCCTCCAAGTTTTCTTGAGTGAGTATATCTTTGACAATTGGGCTTGGCACATAGGCTATTATATGGAAGTACAGGATGTAAATCCTAAAGTCCTTAATAGCTTTAACCAAAGCATACGCTTGATTTTCCATGATCTAGTACTTGAGGGGTGCATCTCTAAGAGCTTTACTAAAGAAAGCAATGGGTTTCTCACTCCCTTGGTCATCTTTCTGTAGTAAAACTGCAACAATTGTGTGCTCAGAGGCAAAGGAGAATATGATGAACTCTCGATCAAACTGAGGGTTAGTTAGGATAGGGGTTTGGGTAAAGGAAAACTTGATGCCTTCAAAAGCTTGATTAGCCTCCACTGTCCATTTAACTTTGAAATCCTTTTTGAGCATGTTATTAAGCAATCTGCTCAGCTCAGCCAGGTTTGGGATAAACCTTCTTAGAAAGTTGATTTTCCCCCAAAAGGCTTGTAATTCCTTTATATTCCTTGGATGGGGCATTTGCTGGATGGCCTGGATTCTGTCTGGGTCAATTCTGATACCATCTTTGGAAATAATGTGACCCAGTAGTTTTCCTTCCTCTAGACCAAATAAGGATTTTTTAGGGTTCAAGGAAATTCCATATTTCTTGCATGTTGTAAATATCTGTCTCAAATGTTTCAAGTGGTCTTGGTCGGATTTTGAAAAAGGTGTGAGATCATCCAAATAAGTGACAAGGAAGTCATGGATCTCTTTAGAAAAAGCAATATCCATAGCTCTTTGGAAGGTAGCCCCTGCATTTTTCAAACCAAAAGGCATTTTGACATATTTGAAGGTCCCCCATGGGGTTGTAAATGTAGTTTTGTCCTGATCATCAGGATGGACTAATATCTGGTTGAAGCCTGAGAAGCCATCGAGCAAGGAAATCCTTGAGGCCCCTACTACTCTCTACAGGATGTGATCCATCTTGGGTAGGGGATAGTTGTCTTTTAACGATAATTGGTTGAGGTTTCTCAAATCAACACAGAGCCTAATTTCCCCAGGTTTCTTCCTTGTAGGGACCAAATTTGAAATCCAATCAGAAAATCTGATTGGTGCTATGATGCCTGCTTTGAACATTTTTTGTACCTCTTGTTCCATTGCTGGGAGGAGCATTGGATTAATTCTCCTCAGTTTTTGTTTAAAGGGCTTCTGATTTGGCTTTAGTGGGATAGTGTGTTGTATCACAGAGGTGTCATAGGATTTTAGATCCTCATAACTCCATGCAAACACATCTTGAAATTCTTTAAAAAGGTCAATGTA
>APFE030425604.1:25539-58907 GCA_000404065.3 Pinus taeda
TCATATTCACCAAGTATATGTAGAGGGTCCTTCTTTTTCTCCCATCTGTTTGTGAAGGATTGGTAAAGCTCATCGGGGGTGGTGATGGTATTTGCAGGAAGTGATCTGAACCAAGTTCAAACATCCCCTGTTAAGCTTTGGACAAATATTCTCATCCTCACACTTTCATCATCTATCTCGTAGTTTTCAAAATGATCTTGCATTCTCTTAGCATGCTGAATAGAAGAATAAGGGCCAGTGGAGTCAAAATAGGAGATTTTCGCCTGGTAATCTTGAGGTAAGGCCACAGGATTGGCAGGTAGTTGCAGAGGTGCATACCTCATAGCCATATTCACAAGATTTTGGGGGTTGACAAGGGCAACTGGGACAAAAGGAACAGTGGGTACCAGAGGGGTAACAGGTATGGAAGGATTTAGAGTGTTGGTCAAGGGAATATGTGTGGGGGAAGAAGATGTGGGCGGAGGGCTTTGAGATGTGGATGGGGAACTAGGGGAATTACGGGTGGAATGGAATAGTACTTTGATTGGAGTGGAGATGGGGTTAGGGTGAACTGTCTCTAGACTAACGCCAGCAAGATTATCTAGTTTTTGCTAGTTCTTAATTAGTTTGAGGATTGCACTAGGATTTTCAAAGACAGTAGGAGGGTTGGGGTCAGGATTAGCCCTAGTGTACCGAAGACTCTTCTTGGGAGCCAGCTTCTGAGCTAGTCCTTCTAAGTTTTTGAAAGATTTGTATAACAAGGACTGGACAGGAGCTTGAAAGATTCTATGTATCTGTAGCTGACTATAAAGGATATCTAAGTCAGCTCTACCTTAAGGCTGCAAATGTTTGTATGGGAGCAGTTTGAAGGTTTCTTGACTGATGTTCAGATTTTGAGTGTAATTTCTGGTAGATATACAGTCATCTCTAGATCTTGAAGTTCCCCAGCGGAGTCGCCATTTATGTTAACACCCAGGTTGTTCCCTATGACTCCCAAGGGAATACGGCCGGGGTAACCACTGACTAATCTTTGGACTACAGCTTCTAGCCTAGCTGTAATCAAAGAGGGCTCTCTCTGTAAGGTTTGTCACTATTTTAATGAAGTTTTAGGCTAGTTATGAAGTAAAGGTTTGTTTGTTTTTTGTGTTTGGTTGGGAGGATGTCTTCCGATAGTTTTGAAGTGTTCTCTGCAGATGAATTAATCCATTGGGCAATGGGGTCTATGGCTGTTGTTTCCTTGAGATCCTGGTTTAAGTGCAACTGGAATTACAGGGCCTTTTTATATTTCATAAAACAAACTGTAAATTGTGAGGGTGAAGTGAGAATCAACCAGTAAAGAGCATTTAAGAATTCTTAACTGAGCTGGAATGTGAGAAAGGGACCTATTACTTAGGAGCATTACCTGAATTCTTGAAACAATAGATCACTATGATGATATAGTGTGAAAGGTAGCATTTAAGAATTACACTTTCATTACCATAACTGAAGAAAACATTTATAATAGCTTGGATTGAGATCAGGGTAATCCGTGATTAAATCCTGAGACTATTCTTTTTCCTTGCTATTTAGATATGTAATATATGGAAAACATGAATGATATATAAAGATAGCAAACATATAACAAAAAGAAACAAGAAAAATTATTGAACCATGAAACACGCAGGAATCCTGCAATATTCAGCCATACACCAGCAAGACATCAAGAGACACAACGCTTTGGAAATCCCATCATCCTTTGTATTAGTTGTCTGAAAATTTACAATAGAAGAGCTACAGAATAGATATCAAGAGATTTCTTACATCCAGAGTCCAACCCCTGCTAACAAATGCGAGGGGGAATATATAGAAGTCTATTACAAAATATCTCAGGCATTGAGTCATCTGAGAGGGAAAATATCTTCTTTCACTCGTACAGGGCTTGCAGATGAGAAGTTATTACAATCTTTAATGAATTATAAAGGCTCTTAACTCCTTTCAAAACAATCTTGACCTTTGGGGCTCATGGAGTCGGTTGAGCGCTTTGATATAACTGCTGAATAACGTGTCTGTGCAGCTGTAACTTCCTGTGTCTTCTCGGCCCTGCCACCTGTGACTGCTGATGCTGCTGTTGTCGCCGAGTACCTGTGCTGAGTTGGCTCAGCCTCTGTCTGCATACCTGCTGATGTGTCTTTGCCCTGCTGTGTATGAGATTCAAAATTTTCAAAGGCAAAATCACGATTACTGACTTTGGTTTAACAATAATCGTATCAACTCTTCCCATACCTCTGATGAAGGCAACTGATGTTTTAAAATCGACCTCATGGTCTCATCAACCTCTGTATATTTATAAAAATGAGGGGGCTCATCAAATAAATGTGAAATTTCATTCCTAATAAAAAATAGATTATCTACTCTATCAAAAAGAATCTGCCCTGTTACTGGGCCTACTTCTGTTGATCCACTAGATGCCTCTGAAATCTGAGTTGCTGCAAAATTGCTTACTCTCTTAGCATACTTCTCATGGGAGAGTAACTTTCATGATGGATCCAATGGGCTAGGAAGCCCCCTGTTCTGTAAAGCCATAAACCTGTTCTGAAATTTATTAATGTCTGCTTGCATGTCATGGGTTCTTCTTTCCAGGGTCTGAATCAGGTTTCTTAATGTCAAGACTCTTCTGATTAAGGAGATGGTTTCTGTCCTGTTTCCAATTCCCATCCTTATCAGCTGGGAGCTTGTCCTATAGTTTAGCACGTCTATCATCCCAGTGGCAATCTCAAGCATGCTGCCTAGAGATGCCCTTGCCCTTTGCATTTCTTTGCGTGCTCTTCCAATGAGTGCCACTTGCTCATATATGGCCTCAATATACTCCCACTGGTCTGTTATAGACTGGCCAATATTGCCCCAAATGACCCTCTTAAGCTCTGATGTAACTTTATCCAGTGTGAGCTCTTTTTCTAGCTCAGCAATCCTCTTCTTGAGGGCCTTTACCTCCCTCTCTCTTTCAGCCACATTTTGTTTTGACTTGTCATATTTTTCATTTATTTTTGCCAGATTGTCCTGGGCTTGGCTCAGCTCAGACATCTGGGACTCCAGGACCTGAATCTCTTTCCTTAGCTTCTGCATGTCCAGGCTTTCAGCCTGCTCTGTTGTTGGTGCTGAGGTAGTTGGTGCTGAAGTGGCTGGGGTTTCTTGCTGCAGTTGTTGGCTGGGAGGGGCAGTGTCTTGAGGGGTTTCCTCAAGGTTTATTGTTTCTGGAGGTGGCTATGAGGTTTGCCCTACCTCCTTCTGCTGCAATGCTGCTTCTAATGTGGCCTCTTACTCCTGCAGCTTTTCTTGAGTTTGGATGAGTTCCTTGTATAATGTCATTAGTAGGGAAGCTGCATCCTTTTCTTGCCTCTGCTGGGCAACCTCTTCCGTTTGTGGGTGAAGAGTTGGTGGGATATTTAATTTCTTTTTCATTGCTGCCATATCAGCATCCCTCAGCCTAAGGACTTCTTGTACTGCCTTAACATCTTTGGGATCATGCCCAAACTCTATTATAATCTCTTCCAAAGCTTTGATTCTGTTGTCCTTAGCTTGAGAGGAAGCCCTTTCCAACTCAAGCTGTGCAACAGTATTGTTCAGGCTATTTTGCAGCCTGTAGTTAACCAGGCTCTTATCAACCAATGTGGCATAGACCATCTCACCCGTCTGTTTATGGAGCTCAATTTGATCCATTGGGTGGATGTCTTTTGCTAGCACCTCCAAATTGGTCCTGATATAGTCTACAGCTGATTGTGGTTGCTGCACTGTTGGTGTGAAGTGGCTCATTGTCATTTTCCCCTCCTACACATCAAATGCAGACATGAGCCTTTGTTGGTTTGCAAGAGCCATGTTCAGCAGGTGATTGTAGAGTTGAATCTTTATTGGTTCACTCCTTCTCTTGACGTCTTTGAACTGCTGTTTAATGCTTGTTCCTCCTCCCTTCTTCTGTCCTGAGGAGCTCACTTCTCCTAATGCTGCCCTGTCTTGCTCCTGTTGCAAGGAGCCGGCTGAGGCTTCCATGCTTGGCATTTCCTCTTCTGAGAAGGGATTTAATCTTTGTCTCTTCTCTGGCGATGTAGTTAGGGGAGTCTCCCTTTCTCTTTTTCTGCTTACGTCCTCCCTTTGAGGGGTTTGGAGGACGGAGGAATCAACCCTAGAATCCTGCCTTGGAGGTGCCATTGGTGTTGTCTATTCTTGGGTGGCCATTTGGGCCTCTGCTGTTTGTTTCTCCTGACCCTGTTGGTCTTTTTGCTGCTCTTCCTGTTGGGGTCGCTGCTCTTGACCCTGTTGTACTTGTGGCTCTTCCATAACCTTTTCCTTGCCCTTGATCTGCTCTTGGTCTGTGGTTTGCGCTGCCCCTTGATGTGTAGTAGAAGATGAAGCAACTGCTCCTTCTTGAGGCTTTGGCAGAGTAAGTACCTGAGAAGGAGATTCTAAGTCAGCCATTTTCAATAAATGCCTTCTAGCTCTTTCAACTAGTTCTTCATGAGTGATTGGTTCTTCCAATGTGTTCCTTCTCCATTTTGGTTGGTTGGCATGTCTTTGAATGTGGAGCATGCTCACATGCTCATAGCTGGAGAGCTTGTATCTCTGCCTTCTTAAGGATATGGACATGTTAGGGTCATAGGGCTTCCAAAGGAAGCTTTGTTTTAAGCCAAGGCCTTCTAGTCTCCTGTCAGCATCTTTCCAGCCTTCTCTTTTGTTTAAGACAAAGTGGCCCAACTGATTTCTTACTTTAAGCTGTGCCTTCTTGCCCCTGCCTGCAAAGTGCACCATATCGGCATTGCCAAATTGCATGAAATATTCTAAGGCAAACAGTCTCATTGGCACATACCTGGGCAATCTGTATGGGCGCAACTCACACCCATATATTCTGATCACAGTATAGTGTTGGTAAAAGTACCAATCCCCTATGCTGTATGCACTGGATAGCTGCAGAATCCTCTGCATTTCATCAGTCAGTCTTGGAGGGGGTGAGGTTAAGAACAGAGACATGGCTGGATGGATGAAGAGGTCTATGAACTCAGAGTATGTGTATGGAGAGTATGTGAGGAGGTGAAAGACTGAGGTCCAGTACACTACTGACCTTGGGTTGCCTGCTGCATCAGTCCTCTTGATCTCAAAGGAGAACTTCTCATGCTGGTAGTACAGGATGAGGTGGTAAATGTATGAGGTGTATCTGAACACCTTCTCTCTGGACAAGTGTAAAAATTGCTCATGCATCTTGTCTGAGATGTATGTAGCATAATCATAACAAATAGGAGTCTTGTCGGGGGAAAACATTGTCATCATCACTAGTACAGTTTCCTCAATAAACTCTAGTGACTTGTACCCCAAAACTGAGCTAATCATGTATGCCAGGTCCATACCTAGTTGATTGAGGTAGCCATCAAAAATGGGAGGGTGCAGCACTGTGTCAGAGTTTGTGATGAATAGTTGATTTAGCTTCAGGATCTGTGCTTCTGTTAATATCTTGGCTCCTTGGTTGATTAAGTCCAGTAGGGGCAAGGGGACCAATTTCTTCTGGGTTTTGAACTGGAGCATTTCCCTTATGGCCTCAGGGGTTATGTAAAATACTACTGCACCTTGAGGGTCAAGCACAGCCCTCTGCATGGGGTCATAGCAGACAGCACATAAGTGAATCAGGTCAGGGAACTGGTTGACTTGAGGGAGCTTGAAAATTGGGAGGGAGGACTCCCAAATACCTAGAATGTCTGTCCCATCTTTATGTCTAGCTTTGAGCTCATTTAATAGATGAATGTGGAACTTGCATTTAGATGGGCAGTCCTCTGAGATTTGGTAGTCTAGGTTTGCCAAATCCTGCCACTCCAGCTCTCTCTGGGGGGCATTCAGGGGAGCAACATTGAGGGCTACTGATGCCTTTGGAGTGTCCATGTTTGTTTGGATGCTGCTTGACAAATAAGAAAGGTAGTGCCTGAGGAAGGAAGATTTTGAGGAATGCAGGGCAGCAGGGTAGGTCTACAGCAATTGGAATACTGTTTGGCTCTTTGAGAAAGCAATTTTACAGTGTTTAGTAGACCTCTCTTGATACTTGAAAGCAGGTTATGGATTCCGGTTCACGACTGCGCGAACGGGGAAAGGATTTTTACTGAAAATTCAGTCCGAAATGGCTCTGCTAGTGAAATTCGACCATCAATTCTTCAAGAGGGAGCTGGGTATGTGTGGTTTTATGGTGAATTCTTAAGCTTCTGCTGTGTTAAGGTGTTTTTAGAATTTACAGAGAAAAAACCAGGTTTGCAGGGAGGTTTTACGGACAAATACCTGTTTAATGGATTGCTTGGGTCGGAACAGCAGTTGGGTTCACGCTCTGAAGCTCTGTGGTTGGTCTTGACTCGGTTGGCGAATTCTTCGTCGATAGGCGCATGCAGAGAGTACAGAAGTGTTTTTATATAAAAGTGCAAAAAACACGTAAATTTGGCAAAATATGGCTTTTTTGGCTTATTGGCGCGCTTTTTTAAATGATGTCAGCATGACGTCAGCAAGTGGGTCCGGGTCGGATGACGTCAACAAGACGTCATCAGGTGACGTGGCGGCCTAAGACCGGTCCATGGGGCCGGTGAGGTGGCGGCCAGGTGGACGAATGGAGGACAGGGTGCGCAGTCGTGGCGCTGACATAAGCGACAACAGGATGGTGACACAGGCAGACATATGTCATCATATCGGGCCCCCTCCTATACGGCAAGGAATCTGTCAGAGGGGGCTCCGATGGAACATGGGGGCGACGCGTGGATTCGCGTGACATCATCGTCTGACAGATATCGGACGATATCTGTCGGACGTCGGGGCCCCTCCGAAATCCACGACGACCGTTGGATTTAATAAGCGAGATCTGACGGCTATCGGGAAGGGAATATGTGCGGAAGATATGGTCAACGGGCGGTTATCTGTCGGACGTCGGGGCCCCACCGAAATCCATGACGACCGTAGATCTGGAAAGGCTTGATCGGACGGATATCGGACCAACAAGCTGCATGGAAGATATGGTCAACGGGCGGCTTAAAATAATAATATTTATTGATAATTGCGCCTGGCGGGACCCTTCGAGTTTTCAATAGATTTCAATAGTTTTTCAATGTTTTCTTTTGTAAAATCATATATACCCGTCAACTTTAGAAAAAGGTGAAAAATAAAGGTTTTCATGAAATTTTTCGCATAACGCATATGAAGGACAAAACTTAGGATAGGCGGGTTAAATAAAATTTCATGAAAAAGGTGCATAATGGCTCCCGACCTTAGGATAGGGTGGGTAAAGCGGATTTCATCATTTTTTAGCCTTTTAGTGGGTATAAAAGTGCAAAAAAGGGTTTTTCAAGGGTTTTTTAGGCAAAATGGAGAGTTGGCTATGAAGGTAGGCTCTGATAGAGAAAAGGGGTCAGGCTTGGGTTCTTGAGCTTAACCAGGTGTTAATCCAATGCCCTAGTAGTGAAACTTATGGCTATAATGCCAAGGAGGGGATATTTATACATTGTTTAGGGTTTATACACCATGGTGTTATAATAGTAGGGAAAGTGAAGCATAGGGAGCTAGATAATAGAGTTAGAGGTTAATATGGGGGGATAAAGGTGAATGAGGACTAATACTACTAAGTTTTCTTGGAAACAACTTAGTTTAAAGAGTAGATCAAAATGAAAAGATTTTTGCACAAGAAACGTGGCTTTTGAAGGCATAAGAACCCACATAAAACCTTGAATCTCTCTTATGAACACATCTTGTGAAGGGATGTCAGTAATGAGTGGTAAACAAAGGGAAAAAGGGAAGTTAGACATGCTCCACTGTGTTGTTGTGCTTGTACTTGGTTAGCAAAGTTCATCTTGGAAGGAACACCACTTCTGCAACCCCATCTACCTACCCCAACTAGTTTGCCTAGCATTTTTTGTTTCTTCTTGGAGGGTGAACTTGGACTTGCAAACCCCTTATGTGCCTTTTCTTTTCCATTGGTTTTTTGCTTTCATTTCCTATCTAGCACTACCCTTATTTCTTCCAAGGCCCCGGATTAAGCAGTTGGGAACCTTAGTTTTCTTTGCCTAACTACTGATCTGCCAAGATTAAACAGTTTGGACAGATTTCTTTCTCTATTCTACAACATAAATTGAAAACATGGCATGATCCAAATTAGACTGTTGGGTCATCCATCAAAACTTTAATATGCATGAAGGCATGTACACACCTTGTCTTTCTTTGCAAATATGGAACCTTTGTGGCAGCAAAGTAGAGCATATTTGGCACTTGAATTTGCTAATCATGAAATATGAAACCTATTGGTATAGGTATCCAACACCTGGGACTTGTAAGAACAGGTGTTCTTGTCAAAGCTATTTTGATTTCCTCAAAGGCATGTTTGGCTTCTATTGTCCATTTGACTTTAGAGTCTTTCTTGAGCATATTATTCAACAGTCTAATCAGTTCAGCCAGATTGGGGATGAGCCTTCTCAGGAAATTGACCTTGCCTAGGAAAGCTTGTAATTCTTTGATGTTTCTTGGATGAGGGACTTGAAGGATAGCCTGAATTCTGTCCGGATCTATTCTTATTCCATCTTTTGAAATTATGTGACCTAGGAGTTTGCCCTCTTCTAGGCCAAACAATGATTTCTTTGGGTTCAATGTTATGCCATATTTTCTGCAAATTAGGAACACTTGTCTAAGATGTTTTAAATGTTCTTGATCTGATTTTGAGAAAGCAGTGAGATCATCAAGGTATATGACTAAGAAATCATGGATCTCCTTAGAAAAGGCTATGTCCATTGCTCTCTGAAATGTGGCTCCTGCATTTTTGAGACGAAAAGGAATTTTGACATATTTAAAGGTTCCCCAAGGTGTTGTAAAGGCAGTTTTGTATTGATCATCTGGGTGAACTAAAATCTGATTAAATCCTGAGAAGCCATCTAACAATGAAATCCTTGAAGCTCCCACTACCTTTTGTAGGATATGATCCATTTTTGGTAAGGGGTAGTGGTCTTTGAGAGAGACTTTATTCAAAATTTTTAGGTCAACACAAAGCCTTATCTCTCCAGTTTTCTTTCTAGTGGGTACTAGATTTGAAATCCACTCTGAGAATCTGATAGGTGCAATGATTCTGGCTTCAAACATTCGTTTAACTTCTTTTTCAATCATGGGAAGGAGGACAGGATTCACCCTTCTAAGAATTTGTTTAAAAGGTTTCTGATTTTCTTTCAAGGGTATAGTATGTTGGATGACTGAAGTATCATAAGACTTGAGGTCCTCATAGCTCCAGGCAAAGACACCTTGGAACTCCTTAAACAAGTCAATGTATTTTAACTTCTGATCAACAGGCAATGCTTTGGAGAGTTTTATCATTTTGGGATTTTATGTGGTCCCAATATTACAATCTTCAATCTTTGCATTTAATGGTTGCATTTTTGGCTTTCTTGGAATGTCATTTGAATCAAATATATCTTCTAAAGGAGTTAGGCCTATGGGTAGGACATTGTCCTTTAGCTCAATTACTTCAGATTCTTCCTCAATGATTTCACCAAAATCTGTCTGTTTTAGCTTTTGTAAATTTGTACAGTCAAAGGTTGTTGGATGCAAAATCAGATTTGCTGTTTCAGCTGATATATCTGGCTCAACTTTATCATTTTGTTGTTGATCATCAATAGTGCTTGTGTCTATGTTTATACTTGAGAATTCTTCTTTTAATGTCAAGAAATTATTTATTTGGGTGTCATTCTCAAATACTTGCCAATTTTTCACATTATCTCGGACAACAGGTCTGTGTTTGATCTCAGCAGTGAAGTGGTGATTAGGCTCAAAAGGAAGTTTACAAGTGCTGGCAAAAGTTGCCAAACTATGTGCATGTAAGTTATGACTTCTTGGAATTTTAGTGAGCTGAAATTCTAAGAAGTTGTTAAGTAATTCAGTTGCTGCTCCTCTGTAAGACCTTAGCCTGATATCGTTTGTAACAAAATTTCCCTTCATCTGCTGTATAATCAAATCTGAGTCCCCTAGAATTGAAATCTTAGTTGCCCCTAGACTTCTAATCAGTTTGAGACCCAATAGAAGGGCTTCATATTCGGCCATGTTGTTTGTACATCTGAAATTTAGCCTATATGCATGACCTTGAGCATGTTCATTTTGCATGTTGTGTATCCAAACCCCTGCCCCTGCTCCTAATTTATTCACTGACCCATCAAACTCTAAGTACCATAAGATTTCTTGATTAACACTTGTCTCAATAGTTTTGCAAGTTTGTTCAGTGGGCAGGTTTAGCTTTTATAACTCATATGATATGTCATTTTGATTTGTTGCATCAATCACATCAAAACATTTTAGATCTTGGGCACTAGATTGTTCATTCATGCTTTCTGTTTGTGTTGTTTCTAGGAGTTTGACATCAGTTTTGGGTTACAAGTCAGCATTGTATAAGATAAATGAATGCATGTCGGAGTGAATGGAATAGATTGGGAAGTTTTGGGGCTTTTCTTGACTGCTAACCACATATTTCATCAATGTTTCCTAGTACAATTTCTTTGGCTGGCCAAAGACTGAAATCATGGCATAGGACATGTCTAGCTGCAAAGATCCTTGGAGTTTTGCACCCCAGGATCTGGATAATAGCATACCATACTTAGATGGGATATCAACTACCACCACATCCATCAAGATAGTCTTAGCTGGATATTGGACTAAAGATACACAAAGGTCTTTGATTAGGCCTAGACACCTGACCTGGGTGGAATCAAAGGAGAACAAGTCTTTGTAGGGCCTTGTGATGTCTAGTTCTAGCTTTTCCATCACTGACTTGGGCATTAGATTATGGGAAGCACCTGAGTCAAACATTACATTATGTAACACTTTGTCATGAATGTTTAAGCTTACATAGAATGGAGGGACACCTCCATATACTGATTTACCATTGACTTCCAGACCAAAAATCAGTTCTGGTTGATCATCCAAAACATTGAATGCATCCCTATTCTTTGATATTTGCAGTGACCTATTGATTTGTTGTCTGTAAACTTCATGTTTGGCCAATTCAGAGAGAGGAATGGCTATTTTCAGCTTGCCAATTTCTGTTTCTAAGTTAAAAGGTTTTTCTATCTGAATCTTTATATTTTGGGCAGCAAGCTTTTCTTTTTCAGTTGAGTTTTCGTTGACCTTCTCTTGATTATGAGTGTTGTTATGAGGTACATCTGATTTGAAATTATTTTTTAGAGGGTTATTCAAATCTTCTGTTGGAGAATAGAATGTAAATGAAGGGTTTCTTGAAGGCTGTAAGTCTGATACATCCTCCACAGTAACTTCCTTTGGGTCTGTTTTATCAGGGGAATCTGTTGGGACAACTTTATCCCTTGATTTCTTAGATTGTTTAGTATCTTTCAGCCTGGTAGTTTCAGGCACATCTATGGTTCCGCTTCTCAAGTTGTACTGTTTATGAACCTCATAGAATGTTGCATCATAGCCTTCTTTGAAATCAAATGACTCTCCAGATTTGGTTTGAAATTGGTTGAATTTGTGGGCCTGTTGGTCATCTTGGGTTAAAAAAACTTGCTGTTCACTATCTAAGCCCATTAATTTAATGTGAGGGTCCTCTGTCAGTTCACTTGAGGTTGAGGCCTCTACATAATTCTCTTGAAATGGAGGTCTGATACTCTAATCAGGGCCAGACTTCCAACATTTGGGTTTTGATTTTTTCTAAAATTAGGATTTCTGGCTGTGTTTCTTGTTTGACCCTCCCATGATGATTTTCTTTCAATGGTCTCTACCCTGTCTTCCAATCTATCCATCCCTTTGATGATTGCATCAATTTTTTGCTCAAATGCTGACGGTTCTTCTTTGAATGTTGTTCTTCTTTCAGTTCTAGCCCAGTTTCGTTTGGCAATCAAGTTTTCTTCTACACTAGCAGCTACATTCTGCATGTCTGCTAGGCTTAATGGGGCTCTTTCGCTCAGGTGATATGCCATATCTAAATCAAATCCATCAAGGAATTTGATCAAGGCTAAGTTAGGTGGAGGTCTAAGGTTTTGTGGGATGGCATTGTATAAATTGTTAAATCTAGCACAATAGTCTTGGACAGTTTCTTGTGGACCCTTTTTTAAATTATCATATTCAGTTAAGATATGTAAAGGGTCTTTCTTCTTTTCCCATCTGTTTAAAAATGATTGGTAAAGGGCATCTGGATCAGCTATAGAATTTGGAACAAGTGCTCTAAACTAGGTTCTCACATCACCAGTTAGGCTTTGGACAAAGATTTTCATTCTCACATCATTATCATCAATTTCATAATTTTCAAAATAATCTTGCATTTTCTTAGTGTGTTGCTGGGCTGTATGGGAGCCAATACCATCAAAATAAGTGATCTTACTTTGATAATCTTGAGGCATAGCCCCTGGATTTGCAGGTAGCTGTAAAGGAGCATAACGATTTTCCATATTTACAGGGATAAATGGGACAACAGGAAGAAATGGAACAGCTGGAAGAGCAGGGAGGATGGTAGATATATGTGTAGTAGATGGAGGAGTGAAGAAGGTGCTTTGAGAAGTGGATGAAGAACTAGGATAAGTAGGAGTAATGTGAGGATGAACGAAATCTTTAGCAGGGGTTGGAATATAGCTTTGCTGAACTGCTTCAGGATTTGAATCAACAAAATTTTCCTGTTGCTCTTGCTTCCTAAGGATCTTAGGGATTAAATTGGGATTTTTAAAAACAGCTGGAGGATCTGGGTCAGGATTTGACCTTGTGTAACGAGTTTTCTTCTTTGGAGCCAACTTCCAAATTTGATTTTTGGTGTTTTTCTGGGAATGTTTTCAATCACAGCTTTAGACAATATTTCACAGGACATTCTTTGGAAAATAGAAGGCTTAATATCTCCTTTGAATACGTTGAAACAGGGAAACTGATTAGTCCCTAGTGGAGTTGCCAATGATGTTATCACTCAGGTTGTTCCCTGCCTCCTAGAGGGAATGCGGCCGAGGTAACCACTAACCAATCTTTTAGCTACAGGTCCTAGCCTACCTGCAACCAGAGAGGGCTCTCTCTTTATGATTTAGCTTTGTTTGTTTGTATTTTAGGCTAGTTTATAAGACACAAGTTTTGTTTGATGTTTGGAAGATGACATTCAGTAGAGCAAGGTAGCAAGTTGAGAGAAGTTCATACCATTGGGTTGATGGATTCTAAGTAAATAAACTTCTAAGTATGGTATCTTTGGCAATAAGAAAACTACAGAGCAAGATAATTAAACACGAAACAATCTTTGAAACTGAAATAAGATGAAATGGAGCCAAAGAATGAAAGGCAATCAAGAATTTTTCATTCTATTAACAGAGGGAAATTGTATAAACATTTCAGGGAGCAGTTAAGAATTCCTTGATGATGTTTAGATTGAAAGAACCAGGGAGACAAGAGCAATTAAGAATTCTTGCCTATGCTAGTCCTGTAGAAAACATTAAAAATTACAGGAATTGAACACAGAGTACAATGAAGTAAATTATGGGTTATCCTTATTCCCTGTAACTTAGAACATGATATTTAGGTGATAACTAAAGACAAATACAACAACATAAGAGTTAAGAATACTTATTGATCCATGCATTAACATGAGAATTCTGTAATCTATTCTTTTGCCATCGATTCCACATTCAGTCAGTTCACCAGCAAAGCAATCCAACAATTTTATTTCTGAAGAGTTTCTCAAAAATATACAGCGCAAGTCCAGAATGATATTCACCAGCCAACAATAATATATCTCTTTAACAAGTACTTATAGCAGTTTACAAAATATCCCATAGGGAAATATCTGGACATAAATTTATCCATCTACTCTGGCAGAAACAATAACTAATGTGGAAAAACCGTGCAACAATAACTGAGGAAATAAATGTGCTTTACTGGCTGTTGCAGGTGTCCTGTTTGTTGTTGACCCTTTGACTCTGATAGTCGGTGGATGATCGCTTTGTTGTTGTGCTGTCCTGGGCGTGCTGTCATTTGCCACTTGTGTAGTTTGTTTGAGTGCCTTTTAGCGCTAATTTCATCCACTTTCGATTTGAATTTTCGATAGCAGAGCCATATTATACAATTTGTTTGTTATGCAGACAGTAAATAAGAAGAGAATCAAAACTACTTTAGAATCTCAAGCAGGCTTTGCCACCATTCCTCTGTTGGTAGTTGATGCTTTCTTAAATTGAATAATATCTCATCAACTTCAGTGTATGTGTAATAATTCAGCCAAACTGGAAAGAGGTGTGCTATCTCATGCTCAATGTAAAACAAATCTTCTAGTTTATCATATAAACTTTGCCCTGTGGGAGGGTCTGCTTCTTCTGTGCTACTTGACGATGCTGTAATTTGATTTTGCACATAGGTACTTAGCCTGTTTGCATATTGTTCCTGTTTTAGCAGCCTTCCAGTGCTAGTGACCAGGCTGGGTAAACCTTTGCTTTGTAAATTTGAAAGCTTCTGTCTAAAGGCATTTACCTCTGTCTACATTTCTTGGCATTTTCTTTCTATAGTTTGAACAAAATTTCTCATGGTCAACAATTTCTTGACTCTTACAATAGTCTCTGTCCTATTTTGGATGTTCAGTGCTGCTAGCTGCTCACCAGTACGAGTATTCAAAAAGTGAATCAATTGATTGGCTTGCTCAGGCTTAGCTACCAATAGTGCTATGGCCTTATGAGTTTCATATTGAGCTACTGCCATCAATTCTATCTGGTCAAAAATGGTTTGTATTGCTGTCCATTGATCAGCAATAGCTTGGCCAATTTTATTCCACAAAATTGTTTTTATCTCGGTCAAGGTTCTATGGAGAGTGAGGTCTTTCTCCAAGGCCTTTATCTTGTTCTCTAGGGCCTTTACTTCCCTGGTCTTCTCGACAATGGTCATCTTGGATTTATCATAACTAGCCTCAATCTTGGCTAGCTTTTCCTTGGTCTCCTTCATTTCAGCCATTTGTAATTCCAGAGCCTTAATTTCTTTCATCATAGCTTCCATGCTCAGGCTGGCCTCTTACAATCCTGCTGTTGTAGTTGCTGCTGAAGTTGAGGCACCTGCTGCTGAAGTTGAATCTGGGGGAGGTGCTGCTGTAGTGACTGTTGTAGGAGGAGCTGTAAGGATTGGAGCTGTTTGGGATGGTTGAGGGGCCAACTCTGGCTGTTTCCCTTGTTGAGCCTCTTCCAATGCTTTTTCTGTGTCTAACAGCCTTTGGTTCATCCTCATAAGCAGGTTGACCACATCCTCTACTTCCTGTTGTTGCGCCACTTCTGTAGTTTGAGGATGTATGGTAGCTGGCAGCTTCATTTGTTTCCTCAGGGCTGCTATGTCTTCCTCCTTTTTTCTGATTAAGGCCCGTGTGCCTTTGGGATCTTTGGGATCATGTCCCAACTCTATAATGATCTCTTCCAAGGATTTTATCCTATTATACTTGGCCAATTATGAGGCTTTTTCCAGCTCTAATTGGGCAGAAGTATTATATAAATAATTCTGCAATCTATGGGCCATTAGAGCCTTATTTGCTAATGTGGAGTAAACCATTTCTCCAGCCTGCTTATGTAACTCAATCTGGTCTATTGGATGTATGTCTTTTGCCAGGACCTCCAGATTGGTTCTGATGTAGGCTGCAGCTGACTGTGGCTGCTGTGTAGTAGGTCTGAAGTGACTGAGAGTCATCTTCCCTGCTTGCATGTCATATGCTGCCATCAGTCTTTACTGATTTGTTGGTGCCATTCTCATCAACTGATTGTAAAGCTGAAACCTTATTGGCTCATTTCTAGCTTTGATCTCTGTGAAGGCTTGTTTGATATCCGAGCCCTGCATGGTCTGCTGTTTGGAGGATGAAACCTCCCCACCTGGTTGTCTCTCTTGCTCCTGCTGAAAGGAGCTGGCCGATGTCTCCAAAACAGGAGGGATCTGCTGTTCAGAAGTTCCCTCACCCCTGATATTTCCTATGGTTTCTTCTGTAATTTCCTCTTCGGCATAGGGGTTTAGCCTCTGTCTCTTTTCCCCTTGCTGATCTGTGGATGCCCTTGTGGGTGTGCCCTCTGTTATGTCCCTCTTTCTACCTCTTTCCTCATTGTGAGGAGTTTGCAGCACAGGGATTTCAGGTGCCTTTGTTTGTGTTGAAGGGCTTTGTTCTTGACCCTTTTCCTAATTTGAGGATGGCTGCTCTTCCATTGTGCTTTACTGTTCTGAGTGCTCAATATTCTTGCCTTTCCCTGCAGGTAAAATGGTTTCATTAGCTGGTTTCCGTGAAGATGTAGTAGTTGATGTGCTTGCTCCAATCGGTTGAGGCTATGTGAAGGTGACATGTGCAACATAATCCAGGTCAATTATTTTCTCAATTTCTTTCATATCTTTCTCTAATTTTTCTTCTTCAGTAAGCTCTTCATCATCTAATGTGCCCTCTACCCATTCTTGTTGATTAGCATATTGTTCAAATGTGGGGATTGGCTGGTGCACATATCCTGAAAGCCTGTGTTTGATTCTCTAGGCTATAAATGTTCAGGGTCATATGGTGCCCAAAAGAAGCTTTGTTTCAACATGAGCTCTTGTCTTAGCATATTGTCTGCATCCTTCCATGCTTCTTCCCTTTTGTTGAAAACAAAGGGACCCAATTGATGTCTGATTTTAAGCTGTGCCTTCTTGTTTTTCCCATGGAAATGAGTCAAGTCTGCATTACTGAACTGCCTGAAATATTCCAAGGCAAAAAGTCTCATGGGGACATATCTTGGCAGCTTATAGGGGGGCAACTCACATCCATAAATTCTGATCACTGTGTGATTTTGGTAGAAGTACCAATCACCAATGCTGTAGCCCTTTGAAAGATGCAAGATTCTTTGCATTTCAGCAGTGAGTCTACTAGGAGGAGTCATCATTAATAGGCAAGTGGCTGGGTAGATGAACAGGTCAACAAATTCATAATATGTGTATGGAGAATGGTGGACTTCATGAAAAAATGAGGTCCAATAGATGACATATCTCCTCTTCCTTTTGAGTCTAGTCTCTTGAGAGGAACCTTGAAACTATTATGGTGATAGTACATCAGCAGATGGTAAATGTAGGAGGTGTATTTAAACACTTTTTCTCTATCTGTAATCATGAATTGTTCATGTATTTTGTTTTCTATGAAGGTGGCATAGTCATACATGACAGCAGGGGGCTGCCCTGGAGTGAATATGGTTAAGAGTAGAAATACAGTTTCATCCACAAATTCTCCTGTTTTGCATCCTAGAATGTAGGAAATCATATCTACCATGAGCCTGCATGTTTCATTAAATGAGACCTGATGATAAGGCGGAGGATGATCGTACTGGCACTATGGATCCATAAACAACTGACTAACTCTTGATATTTCTGCCTTAGAGAGCTTTGCACCTTGATCAAGCAGAAGTTTCATTGTAAGGGGAACCGGAGGCTGAGGTGGCTCAAAGTTCAGCATTTCATTTTTAGATTGAGGAGTGATATAGAACAGGACAGACCCATCTGGAGTTAGGATTTCTCTTTGAGTAGGGTCATAGTTTGCATGACATAGATGAATGAAGTCAGGCAACACATTGACTGATGGGAGGAAGTATATTGGCATACTAGATTGCCAAATTCCTAGGATATCAGTGTTATTTCTGTGATTGTTTCTGGATTGGCGCACAGTTTTGAGGTGAGAATTAAGGCCGATCATATCCTTGATCTGAAAGTCCCTGTCTGCCAAAGGTAACCATTCTAAATCCATGTGTGGAGCATTCAAAGGAGTAATGTTCAGAGCTACTGGAGTCTCCATGTTTTGTACTACTTGTATTTATTGGAATATAGGTGTAAACAGCAACAAGAAGTAGAATTTAGGCTCTGAGGCTATTGTCAGAAGTATGAAATTGATTTATTTATTATTATTATTATTATTATTATTATTTTTTTTTTTTTAATTTCAAACCAACCTCACTGTATAGAGTTTATGGAAACAACAAATTTGCAGCATTTAGAATGGGTTTTTTACATAAATTTGTCGAATTTGCAGGCTCTGTGGACAGAATGCCGAGAAAATGGAGTTGAATTTTGCCTGAAGGGGCGAAAGTTTACAGAGGGAGATGGAAGCCGAGGGTTTCTCTTAGAAAACAGGTTAACACAGAGGAAGCAGGGTGCTCGACCACTTTAAATCAATGCTTAGGCAACTTTTTGGAGTTTTTGTCGGCGAATATAAACGCAAAGAGTGTTGTAATGGCTTGTTTACAGAGGGAATGAGCTCAAACTTGGAGGTTTATTGGGAACCAATAGTTCAGATGGTGTATGCAGGATAATGAGTGACAGGTAGGAGTGCCTTAGGATGCAAATTACAGTTTCCTTCGGCAATTTTAAACAGTGAACTATGAACGAAACAGGGTTTCAGGTAGAAATCGGGTAAATACCTGCTTTTAAGGGCGTTGAGGGTACTTAACAGGTACAGGTCGAGCTATGGAGTCGGGATGCGGAGCCGAATTGCAGGTTGATGGACTGTAGAAGCTTCGGCGGCAATTTGGTCGTAAGGTGCATGCACGATGTTTGCAGGCTCACAACATAGAAAATGGGCGAAAATAGTCATTTTCACAACTTTTAATCAAATTTTGGACCTTTTGGCGCTTTTATGGGATGACGTCATCATGACGTCCTTTTTGTCATGTAGTGGGTACGGCGGATGACATGGTAGCTGACGTATGCGATGACGTGGCACATGACACGGTGGCAGGGTGGTGACGTCAGCATATGACATGGCGCATGTACAGGGTAGTGGCAGGCGACGTGGATGCAACGTCATGCGGTGACGTAGGCAAAAGGGGAGGGCGGTAAGCGGTTTCCATCGGACCGCCTTTGGTACGGGAGCGGTAATTGTCAGAGAAGGCCCGATGCAATCGGAGGGGGACAAGTGTCCCAGTGTACGATGGTGAAACTGTCGACCATCGGGTACTAACATATCGCTACTGAGGGGCGCCTGATATTGATTAGGATAGTCGGATCTGGGGGAGCCGATCCGACGGTGGATGGGAGGGAAATATGATTGAGCGTTATCACAGGAGCGCACCCGATAAACTTTGATGTTTGTATAGTTTCGAGCGGGTTTAGACCTTAGGTTATAGGTTTTATATTCTGTCGGGCTATGGTTATTCATTAATCGGATATCAATGAAACCCAAAATGAAATGTATGCATGGAGGGTAATAAGGTATGGTTTGGGAGGGACGGTTTGATATGGTTGTTTATTTAACCAGGTGCTAAATAAATCCCAATGGTTAATGAACGCGGAAGTGTTAATGTAGAGTCCCAAATGGACTCAATATTTCCCAAACTTATATTATTTGGCTATAGTTGCCAATGGGTGGGGATATTTAAATTTTTGGGTTTTTAATATAGTTTTTTGTAGAATAGGGGTGGGAAAATGATTTAGGGAGCTATACAATAGGGTTAGATGTTAATATGACTTTTATGAAATGAAAATGAATGGAAAAATGTTAAAGAAATGAAAGAGTATGGAATGACCATTTTTACACAAGAAATGTGGTTTCCTCTAACTGAGTGAACTCAGAGTTTCACTTAGCATTCTTTATAAGATAGATTGAAATGGACTATTGGGCAGATCCAAGGTCCTTGAGGGGATGTTAGTGAATGACTTCTGGGGGAATGAAAGGGGAAATTAGTCATGTTTCCACTGTTGTATCACCACACCACTGCCATGGTTCCAATGCCATAAATGAGATGAGTTCTTCTTGACAAGACAAAAAGTGATTACAAACTTGCCTCTGCAACCTCAAACTACCTACTCAGCCTAATACACCTAACATTTTTTCTTCCTTTGAGTTGGGTGCACTTAGATTAGCAAACCCTGATTGTCTTCTTTTCTTTTGACTGCCCTCCTATCTAAAATGTATCCTTATCTCAACCAAGGGCCCAGATTAAGCAGTTGGGCTCCTTAATTTCTCTACCTATCTACTCATCTGCCAAGCTTGAACTGTTTGGACAGATTTTCTTTCTCTATTCTACAACAACAAATTTAAACATGGCATGGTCCAGATTGAACTATTGAGCCATCCATCAAATGTGGTAATACTTGCACATTGTGGACTTACAAATAAGATAACTGTGCCATTTTCACTGGCCACTTTCCTGGTCTTTGGTTTGGGGTTCATTTTCACTATTTTTTCTGACCAATTGATTTTCTTGCCTTTTGATTATTCTTTTAAGGCATACCCTCTTTTCATTTTTTAATTTTCCTTGTCTGTATACAAAATATGGAACCTTTGCAGCATGCAAGGATGAACATATTTAGCACTTCCACTGTCAATCATGAAAATTGAAACCTATTGGTATAGGAACCTAACACTTGACATGGCATCCAATAGTTGAAGCATTGATGTTATGTTTCAAACATCCATTTGCATATATATTATGTGCATAATAAATTCATGAGTGAGTTACTTCACTCACATAGAGTTTCCACTGATCATATTTTGAAATATCTGCAATAGGTGCTATATTTTGAGAATTTGATATTTCTCCTATGACATGTATCTACATAGATGTATTGTTGATACTTGAGATTATTGTTGATATGCGCATTCAAATGCTGCTTTAGCATGATATCTTGAATGAGAGTTCCATAGAATGACCAAGGTTGATCATGATGTTGCTAGCATAGCTAGTTGTGAGGCAGGATACATAAGATCCTTAGAATATTTGTTTCAGCATGATCTAGTTATGACATTGATACCATGGATACATTGTGACGATTTGATTAACAGTAAGTCCCATATCTATGGTTGGGACTGAGGTACTCTCATATATGGAGATAGTGTAGATGCTCGAAACAAGCTTAGGCTTGTGGTTGGCCCCTCCATGAGAGGGTGGGTGATTATGGTATCCTTGTGTGATTCATATGATTATATATGATCTTACATGATATTTGATTTGATGTTATGTATGAACATGAAACAACTGCTATTAAGGCAAGATGATGATGATAATATCTTGGAATGATGGATGTTTCCCTTATGGATAAGGGTTGACATTGATCGAGGACACTTACCATACTCTTCCCACCCCATTTGAGCTCCTAGGGTGAGGAATTGAGATAGAGGGCTCCTGGGGTTGAGGGAAGTCTGCACAATACAATGTTACCCAGGATTGAAGAATGTTGCTCCCCTCTCTTCATAGGGTTGGAGAATTTTTCTCCCCTCTTGGTCCTTGCAGAGTATACCCCAGTTGGCATCATACCCTCAAGCAGGCCAGCTTGATGGCAATATCGTTCCTCATTTTGGCCAATGATTTGAGAGTGTACTTGGGGTGTACAACCCAAGTCGACTATGATGCAGGTGTTCTACCATCGATGGGAAGATAAATAGGCAATAGGATGGGTTGAGATAACCCTATGCAATTCTAGGTTTAGATTGAGCTCCTTGATAAGATCCCAGGGTTGAGATACACTCCCCCGTATGTTTGGATATCCTATTGCTAAGATATGGGGTTGTATATGTATAGCTCCCCCATGAGATTCTAGGTCGAGATCTATTCCCAAATGAGATTCCAGTGTTGAGGGTGTGCTCCCCCGGGAGGGGAATTATCTTATTGCTCAATATAAGGTGATAGTTGTATTCTCCCATATATGAGATGACTTAGGGTAAGAGTGTCCCATAGGACCTTCCCCACTGTCATAGACATGAGGTGAGAGTGTCCCATAGGCCCTTCCTCATTGTCATTGAATTATGGGTTGAGTAGTAGCTCCCTGATATGGTTCCAAGTTGAGACATGCTCCTTAATGATATGCTCTTTGATGATGATGCGGGTTGTAGATCTAACTCCCCGCAGGTGTTTTCAGGTAGCAGCCCAATGAAATTTATAGGTAGCATCCTGATGATATTCCGGGTAGTAGCCCACTAGCACAGATTCCATATAGTAGCAGGGTGGTAAATTGAGCTCCTCTCTAGTATCAAATTCTTCTTCTTTTAGATCAGAGAAAGTTTCAACAGCTAGAGTTGAGCAGAGATAGTCAAGCATTGCAACAACTTGAAAACATGTAAAGATATGGACAAGCAGGAACACTAAAGAGAAGCATAGATTGAGATGTACAATGATGATTTGTGATGATGATGTAGTTGATATGGACATGGCACGATAACTACATGACAAAGATGATTTGTGATGATACATGATGACACTCGAAGATTCCAGAATGGCATATTGTTCGATGGACAAATATTGGCAGGTGGAATTCTTCTTCATTAAGAGGGAGTGTTAATTTTTCCAACTGCGGTAAAATTCCACCTTGGACAGCTCAAATGACCAAGATAATGATTTCATTAGATTCCCCTTTTCGAGAGGACCAAAATAGACCTAAAGATCACCCAATTTGGTCAAGCAGAAGTTAAGTTATAAATTATTTTATTCACACATGTATTATGGAATGGGTCGACCCTAACCACATGAGTAACTACTTGGGTCAGTCTTAACCCCAAGTGACCCCTCAGGAAATCCTATAAATAGAAAATACCTAAAGATAATTTGGACACACACATCTTCTCTTCTCTTTCATATTGGTTCACACAGGTTCGACGAAAGGAGTTCGCTCAAGGGTCCGAGATAACAGTTGAAAGGTTCACTCTGGGTTAGGGTCTTCTGGATCTTGGTCGTTGGCACAGATCAAAGGTTTTTCATCCTCAGTCACAGGCACAAAGTGGGTAAGGGAGAAACTTTTTCCCTCTGGTCGCTGGGAGACAGTTCAAAGGGAGCCACTTTGGGTTTAGAGACAAAAGGTCTCGTTCCCAGGGAACGACTTTGTCAATTCAATCACTCGGATAGCACTGCAAGGGTGTGACTTTGACTTGTTGGTCAGTCCGACAACCTGGCAAGAGAGCGACTTTGGTTCTTCTTTGTTCAGGGCCATATTCGCAGGCACAAAGACCTCCTAGGAGTGACTTTGTTGTTACAATCGCTTGGATAATGTCTTCATGAGTGCAACTTTGAGGTTTTCAGTTTCTCAAAAACAGTTTTGATGAGAGTGACCTTGTTCAAATCTAGGGTTTTAGCATCTTGACATCAGTGATCTATGGATCTGGGTTTCTCTGTTATAGATTGATGGATCTAAGTTTCTCTGCTGTAGATCCGTGGATCTAAGTTTATCTACTGCAGATTGGTGGATCTAAGTTTTCCCTATTGTTATGACAGATCTGTAGATCTGGGTTATTGTTACATTTTGTTGATCATATGTATTGGGCTTGTTTTACTCACTGTTGTAACGTTTTATGACAATCTAAGAAGAAGAAGAATACTTGCAAGGGTTTTCTCCATAGTGGGTTTTGCGCTGGTCGCGGACCAATCCTGGCGTCTTTATATGTGTGCATGCTTTCCTCTATTGCTCCTTTTATATTCTTTTGCATTGATGATGATGGTGATGTTGTTTATTTCTATGTTATTTCACATGTTAATGTATAATATTGTAGGTATGAATAATGAAATGATGATATGTGGTGAACTTAAAGTATTAATGGTGAAATGAAACTATCATGGTAAATAACATTGTTGCCTTAAGAAAAATTAACATCATGAACACAGCTAAAAGTCCTAGAGAAATTGGTAACACAAATTCAATATATAAAGGCAAGAAGTAGAAGGAATCAATGAAACAATTGCCAAGACATTTAACACTGAGAGGGAAAATTAAATGATGCCAAAAAATTTAACATTGTGGGGAAATCCCAAATTGATAATTTTATGAATAGAAATCCAAGAAGTAGAGGATTGCATTGTACTAGAAATTTTTAAATATGAAAATAATGTGTAATGTGTTTTTAGTGTTCAACGTTAAAACAAACATTAGGGGAATTTTGAGGTCCAAAATGGGCCTCCAAAAGAATATTATAAAATAAGGGTTGTGAATTTTTAAAGGAAAAGAAATAAAACTACTATTTGTTTAATTGTATTTGTACCTTGTCTCCTTGTAGGTTTAATCAAACGTCAAGTGTATATAATGGTTGGACGCAAAATTAAATTCCACATCCAACGAGTATCCACTCTACATACTTTTGATAAGACCCACATCGAAAAAAATGAAAATACATGAAAAAACACATTCGACGTGTTTTTTTCATGTATTTTTATTTATTTTCAATGTGGGTCTTGTCAAAGGTATGCATGGTGGGTACTCGTTGGATGTGGAATTTAATTATGCATCCAACAGATGTCCACACTTGAAATTTGAGTAAACCTACAAGGAGATAAGCTAAAAATACAATAAAAATAATAGTTTTCTTCTTTTCTCTACATAGTTTTGTTCTTTTCTCTCCAAAAATATTTACTCATAGGGATGACATCATCATCTTCAATATTATTAGTTCTTTCAAAGTTTATTTTGTTAGTACATTTTTTTTAGGCCCATTTTTTACCTCGAAATTCCCCTAATGAATTTGTGATGTTTCACAGAATGCAAGGTTGGAAAAAAAGGTTGATAAAAATATGAAATTTCTAGATGAAAGAAAACATTTAGTTTGAAGAGAGAATCATAGGTCGATGAGTTTGCAAACAATGTGTCCCACTTGATTGATACAAACACAAATAAAGTAAACGACATAATCATGAAAGAATACCATAATCTCATTATCAAATGTTAATGAAGCAACATATAGGATCCAAGAGTTATGAATGCAACATGAGATATTGTGCACACATATATGAGTGATATAAAGATGAAATGGCACACAATTCAATATTTTTCAAGTGAATTAATGAGGAGAATCACTATGAGAGGCCTTGCTACATTAAGGAATCATGAATTCGTAAAAGTAGCAAAGAGGTTCCAAAGACTTGATGGTGGATATATCCTCTTTAAAGGTAGTTCAATAAATGCAACAATGGTACATTGATGAGACAAATGGGAGCAATGATCAATTGGAGGGAAAGAGGACAAATTTCTAGGAGATGAAATATATGCTAAAATTATCATTCTAGGAAGAGAAACAAAGGTTGTCTCTTCAAAAAATGCTTGAAGATATCTTGAAGTGATTTAGAAATGATATTTCCCTATTGACAAATGACATGTACAATAAATGAAAAATTCTTGCCAAGATAATAAAATAAATAATAACAAATTTGTAAAACCATCATCCGCCAAGAATATATGATGAATTACTTTTTGATGTCCAAAATTTATAGTGTCAATATCCTAAGGAACAACTACAAGATAGAGACAACACAATAAAGTCAAATGTTGTTTACCTTGGTTAAGGGATTAGAGATAAACTAGTTCAATAAATACCAAATAATGTTTTGGAATAAAATGAAAACCATGAGGATAGATTTTGGTACAAATAGGAGCCACGAGGTTTGATTCCAATGCAAGCAAAGGTTGCAACACAAGGTTGTGGTGTTAAAGGATTACAATGTAGGAAGTTGCAACTTCAACAAAGATGGAAAGGGGAAATTACAATAAACATAAGGTTTGTAACACTCGTTTATAAAGCTCAAAGACTCTAGAAGTGTAGGTGTAGAGCTTGAGGACACTATGATAATACGTTATAAAATAAGTGACTCAATTATGTCAATGTTAAAATGTTATAGGAAACAAAGTACACAAAGCTTAAAATATAGAGGTACTATACATAAGTAGTTATAGAAGATGAATAGAACAAAGAACATACGTAGTGTTATAACTCAAGAGTTTTTCTTAGATGTGAAAGAAAACTTTAAGGTAACCTTTTCAACCAGACTTTTAGGTTGGAGGTTAGCCCCTCCAAACCAGAGAGGGTTGTCTCTTACAACTCAATCACCTAGTGTCTCCTCAACAACTGACTATGTACTTAATGTGATGGCTAGATCTTTAGTTGAGTGGTGTTGAAAAAATATTTGGTTGGGCATAAGAGAGATAGTCCATTGGGAAATGGATTCAAATGGGTCTAAAAAATCAATCTATAGGTTACCAAGATACTAGTGATAGACAATTG
The DNA here is from genome assembly GCA_000404065.3 of Pinus taeda. Taxonomy (NCBI): domain Eukaryota; kingdom Viridiplantae; phylum Streptophyta; class Pinopsida; order Pinales; family Pinaceae; genus Pinus; species Pinus taeda. The sequence goes on from APFE030425604.1 coordinate 51,443, forward strand.
AAATACAAGAGCATGGTAGTTGATGCTTTCTTAGACAAACTTATCATTTAGTATGGTGGTGGAAAAGGAAAAACAACCCATAAAAAATAGAGCATCTAAAAAGGATGAATTTTGTTTGACGTTAGAGAGAAAGGTGATACTTGAATGTAATGAAAACATAACATGGAAACATGAATTCTATTTCACACACCTTCATTCAAATATATAGAATAAAAACATCCAATGAAAACATAGAAAGAGAAACAAATACTGAGAACGCTAATCGGAAACACATCAAGACAAAAATTCCTAGTTCAACTACTATATTCTTCTAATCTTGGTCACTTAGATTAATAATGCAAATCTTTAATTACATACACAATAGTCTCCTCCTCTACAAAATCCAACCCTTGGTCCTCCATTTACATCTAATTTATAGAAACACTACATAGGTTTTAGATCCACAATCTATGGAAAGTTTTTGTAAAATATTACAACATTTTCATAATTTAATTTACAAAGAAAATTTTATCCCTATTGACAAAACTATTTGTACTTCTGATCTAAAAATGGGGCACTTAGGCTTCTTGTCTAACTTACAAGAACCTCTCCCTCTTCCAAAGCTTTAAATATTCCCAAGTCCCAATGATTAACCTGTGCGGAATTAAATATGTGCTTGAAAATATGGGTGTATGCTTATGTTTGTCTTAAACTTTTTAGGTGTTGTAAATTAATGTGTTGAAACTGATATATAAATACATATAACAGTAAATAATGCAGCAATAAAACAAGCACATAAGACAACAATTTAATTTGGAGTTCACCCAAAACTCTTGGGCTACGTCTCCTTGAGCTCTAGTCAACTTGACTAGGCTCTTTGGGATTATGGTAGGTCCTTTTACAAGCTCTTGGCTCAACTCCACTGTTTTACACAGGAATAATGGGCTCAAAACACCATCTCTCCTTGGCTCTTGAAGCTCTCAAATTTCTGGCTCTCAACTCTCGCTTTGGCTCTTGGCTTTGGCTCTTGGCTCTGGCTCTGGCTCTTCGACTTTGACTTCTTTGGCTCTCTACAATTTACAGCTCTCTGACTTTTCACTTGAACTCTAAGTGACTCCCTTGGCTGCTTTGTGCTTCATCTTTTGCTTTATGTGTTGCTTGCTTTCATTCCCTCTGCTCTCAATTGCCCTAGATTCCTGCTTTGGCTTAGCTTTTTCCACTCTTCTCTCAGCACTGCTTATTATTTTCTTTTTCTGTCATTCTGTGGCTTTTAGCCAATCGGCGCTATCTATTCATTTTCCCTCTCAAGCTCTCTAGCTTCTGGTCTCTGTCCGCTCGAATCCCTCTTCTAAGCATTAGCAATCACTACATAACATCTTTAGGGGAGGTGGCCACCTGTTCTACAACAGAAAAATGCATTGGGCCTTTGAGATCATTGAAATAGCCATTCTCTGTTTACACAGAGAAATGCATTAAAACATTGCAAAATCCCACAAACAACCCATATCGAACTTGAAACGATATATAATTTCATTCACAAACCCTTTCGGGTCTAGTTTTCATCGCATCGGAGCTTCCCTTTGTATTTCTTTTATCAAACGAAATACGTGAAATACATAGCAAAATGCCATTGGGTGGATTTAAAAATACATCAACTATCGCCTATAGCCCCAAGGATTGCCTTGAGGTCCTTTGGGATAGAAGAATTCCTTCAGCCCTTCTTCCTATTTGTCCTTCCTGGACTGAGCTATTAATAGCTTTCCTTTCACCCCTGCAAAATCAAACAATAGTTAGTCTACAAAGCAAGCATACAATCAGACTCTTGTTGTTCAAACACCTTTCAGACAAGCAGTCTTCGCTTTGTCAACCAAGCATTATGATATAACCTTCTTAAAGGTTTGGTTAACCAAATTTAGGCTCTGATACCACTTGATCTGAAAATGGGGCACTTAGGCTTCTTTTCTAACTTACAAGAACGTCTCCCACTTCCAAAGCTTTAAATATTCCCAAGTCTTAATGATTAACCTGTGCAGAATTAAATATGTGCTTGAAAATATGGGTGTATTCTTATGTTTGTCTTAAACTGTTCAGGTGTTGTAAATTAATGTGTTGAAAATGATATATAAATACATATAACAATAAATAATGCAGTAGTAAAACAAGCACATAAGACAACAATTTAATTTAGAGTTCACCCAAAACTCTTGGGCTACATCTCCTTGAGCTCTAGTCAACTTGACTAGGCTCTCTGGGATTATGGCAAGTCCTTTTACAAGCTCTTGGCTCAACTCCACTATTTTACATAGGAAGAATGGGCTCAGAACACCATCTCTCCTTGGCTCTTGAAGCTCTCGGCTTTCTGGCTCTCGGCTCTCACTCTCGCTCTTGGCTCAGGCTCTTAGCTCTGGCTCTTGGCTCTGGCTTTGGCTCTGGCTCTTCAGCTCTAACTTCTTTGGCTCTCTGCAATTTACAACTATCTAGATTTTCACTTGAACCCCAAGTGAATCCCTTAGCTGCTCTACGCTTCAGCTTTTGCTTTCTGCACTACTTGCTTTCATTCCATCTGCTCAATTGAGCTCTCTCTGCTCTCAATTGCCCTAGCTTCCTGCTTTGGCTTAGCTTTTTACGCTCCTGTCTCAACTCTGCTTATTATTTTCTTTTTCTGTCATTTTGTGGCTTTTAGCCAATCGATGTTGTCTGTTCATTTTCTCTCTTGGGCTCTCTGGCGTCTGACCTCTGTCTGCTCGAATCCCTCTTCTAAGCGTTAGAAATCACTGCATAACGTCTTTAAGGGAGGTGGCCACTTGTTCTACAACATAAAAGTGCATCGGGCCTTTGAAATCCCTGAAATAGCCATTCTTTGTTTACACAGAGAAATGCATTAAAACATTTGTAAAATCTCGCAAAACGGCCCATATCGGACTTGAAATGCTATACAATTTCATTCACAAACCCTTTCGGGTCTGGTTTTCATCGCATTGGTGCTTCCCTTCGTATTTCGTTTATCAAACGAAATACGCGAAATAAATAGCAAAATGTCCTTGGGAGGATTTAAAAATACATCAACTATCGCCTATAGCCCCGTCGGGTCTAGCCATTGCATCATCATCATCATCATCATCATCATCATCATCTTATAATATATATATATATATATATATATAATATATATATATATATATATATATATATATAACGGCCCCGCTCCTTTGCAATGTTCCGATGTGATATTGCAAAACCGCAATCGCGTATTGCATGGGCCTGGGGTTCCCATATGGCATGGCCAATGTCAACGCTGATTGCGATGTGCCAATATTGGCGATCACAATATTGCGTGTCGCAGGGTCCTACCTTTGCCTCGTGGCATTGCCAATTGCGATCCATCGATATCGGTGATCGACATATCACTCGGCCCGGTCCTATCATGCATCTGCCTCTGATATCCTCTGACTGCCTTCGCCGATTGCGATATGACGATCGAATCTGGACCGTTGATTGGCCAGTTCTGACGGTTCCTGTGCAAAGTGCCTTCAACCACTGATAAGCCTGTTTTCCATTGTTTTAAAGGCCCGATAGTGTTATCCGCCTTTTTTAAAGGTTTTCCCTTTGCGATAGTTTTTGGATTTTTTTGATGACTTTGAAGACTTAGAGGGTTTTTTTAGGACCCATTCTTAGGGGATTTTGCCTCTTTTTCCAAAGGAAAAAGGGTAGCTTCATTTTATGATAACTTCTGCATCCTAAGTCCATTTTTGCCCATTCAAATTGCAATGGATTCAGAATGAGACGACCTCTGCAATGGGGCTCGTTCTAGGAACTTCCTTGGACTTTAATTTTTCCTCTGTGAGGAACACTTAGACTTAGGAGCCTATCCAAAATCAATTTTGGATCAACTTCAATCTTGAATCTAGACACAAGGAGAAAACATTTGTTGAAATTGCACCAAGTGTCTACTACTTCTTTGGAGAATATTGTGGAGTCAAATGGCTAAAAATATGGATCTAGAACTACTTGCTGGAGTTTAGGTATTGTGCACTGTCACTAGGGTACGTATTCATTCATTTCCTGTAGTAGTTGATATTCATTGAATCTGCAAAACTGCTTCTAACCTCTCAACCGAATTTGTTCCACTTTTGAAGGTTGAAGTTGCAAAAACGTCTCCATCTATGTGACCATTTAAACCATTCACTTTATTCCAATGTCGAACTTTGATCGTTAATTTTCTCTTGTAAGTCAAATTTATATTCATAGTCTCAAAAGGAAATACATCAGAAGAAAAATATAGGCAGTCTCACCCTGACCAGGCTTGTTGACTACCACTGAAAGCATATGACAATGAAACAGAAAACCAAAGAGAGACACAACCCACAATTTCAAAGGCCATAGGCTCCAGTAAACAGATAGAACATATAAAACACTTGTATCCACGCTAATCATCAAAGGTGATGGAGGTTGGGTTGTCTCAAGCTGTACCAGGAGCTGGTAGAGGAAGAAAGGAGCATTGGACATGCTCCTTGAAATGGGTCATCCAGGTCTCCAGTTTCTCGACCTTCCCTGATAACAAATTCTAGTCACACTAGACTACCACAACACGCTCTCGGGTATGACATTGGAAATAATGCATTTTTTTTCGGAGTTGTTATCAATTCGTCGTGCTCGTCTTATCTAACTCGCTCTGAATTCTCTAGACAATCCAGAATTGATTGAATCACATCTTGATAGTGCTCCATTCAACAACTTTGTCATTGACTGCAACCACCATTATGCACTAGCACACAACTCCCGGGACCACCACAACGAACCGAACCCCCTCACTGTAGAACAGGCGGAGCTAGGCGACCCTGACTCCCAACTGAGCCCTCACGTATATCACATCGAGATTTTGACCCCACGCATCTAGAACACCCTGATCAACCACCACCTCTACCTCTTGAAGCTGCATAGCTCGAAACCTCTGCACTTAGCCCTTTCGGACTCCCTCCACCACTACCAAACACTAGCTCGAAACAAGGTCGGGACTTAGCCATTCCTGGCCTGCTCAAATTAGGCAGCACCTAGGCTGAGGACCACCCTAAGCAAGGAACCAATCACATGCTTGAAATCTAGACACCACCTAAATGAGACAAAGACCACCCTTCCAACATCTCCTAACAATCCACGCAAGGGTCAAGACCACTAGCTCCGACTGAACCTCCTCTCCCTCCGGTGTTGGGCACCCATAGCTTACAAATTTATCTCCCATCTTGAACCAGCAACATAAACCCTCCTCCTAAAGTGTCCCCTCATAATTCCATCAAACCAAAACCCACAACAGGCTTGACAATGGCACCACCCTGCAGCCCAAGACCCTATGAACTGGCTGGGAAGGCGCACTTCAATAATCTTGCTCCACCAAAGGCAAATTCACAACTAGCCCAAACTGAAATCGCACCAAAAAAACCTGAAGCTACATCAAACCACCCCTGTCAGATGCACATACACCACGTTCCTTGCAAACTTGCTCTTGCCAAGCCCAATTCGGCAATCGACAGCTACCCACACCCACTAGCAGGGGCGGAACCTTCTACGGCAATGTTGACCCTTGGTCGACCTGGAGCACTTATACAACACCCTCCTCTTCTCCTAGCACTCCACACACAAGCTCCAAAACTCTCTCCACTGCAAAATGACCATCGAACACACCCGCCACCCTCCATAATGTTAATGCACTCACCACCCTCCGCAAAACCCCATATGACTTGAGGTTTCCCATGTCGATATTTAATGTCTCTCATACTCAAGGTAATATGGGAGGGTCGTGAGGCTAGCCCGCCATCCTGTAGCCATGTGCTTACCATAGGTGCCCACGTGTTCCCTCAGGAACATCCTCCTCTCCATTCCTCACCCCCTTCGGGGAGAAAAATCATTATTTTATCCAAATTCTAATGTTTAATATTTTCGAACATTACTTTATTCACCTTTTTAACATAAATAATAACATTTTCTCAAAGTCCAAATGATAAAATTCCCACAAATTTATCGATTTCTTCATTTTCTAGCATTGTTGTACGTGCTAAAAAAATATTTTGTAGCACTGTTGTAGGCGTTGAAAAATTATTTCGTAGCGCGCCTATGAAATGAAAATTATATAGCCTTCATAAATGAAACTTAGTTTGGATTATCTTTAACGTTTGGATTGGCCAACACTTTATGCATAATATTAAGATATCTCTTTATCCATTAAAAAATATTGACTTGTAACCCAAATTAATTTAAAATTGTTTTAAAATGACTTTCACCTCAGACTTCCAAAGTCAATGAACCAAGCTAGAATAAAGATGATTTTTTTCAAAGGAATTTTTAACTTTTTGGAAATGTAAAAAATAGTGCTAACAACTGGCTTCAATGGGGATGTTGTCCTCCCTGTGTGGTAGCAAAGAACCTGTTAGACCAAGTAGTAACTCCTCAAAACAAATCAATTCATATTATTCCTTTAGGTTGGTCTTTATTATATACATGAGGGAGACTGTTCACTTCATCTCCCAATGACTGTTCATATTTATTATATTTATTCACCCAATCCTGATGATTAGATGTCAACATTCCCCCCCCCCCTTAATCTGAAGGGATGTTGGTGAGTCCAAGCATCATTCTGAATTGTTCAAGCTTTTCCCTTCCAAGTGCTTTGGTGAAGATGTCGACAATTTGCTCATTAGTGGAACAATGACGGAGATGGATTGTTTTGGCCTTAACATGATGTCGAATCAAATGATATTTGGTATTGATGTGCTTCGTTCGATCATGGAACTTTTGGTTCTTGGTAAACTTTATTGCAGAGGTAGTGTCAATCATGAGTGGAGTTGATTGTACTTGTTTTACCTGCAAATCTTCAAGCACTTTCCTGAGCCACACAATTTCTTTTGTTGCTTCAGCTGCTGCCATGTATTCTGCTTCTGTTGTGGAATCTGCTGGAACTGATTGTTTGCGTGATCTCCAGGAGACAACTCCTGATCCAAGACTCGTAGCATATCTTGAAGTAGATACCCCGGTTTCTTTGTCTCCATCGAAGTTTGAATTAGAGTATCCAATCAAGCTGAAGTCGTCCACCTGTGTATACTTGATTCCAAAGTCTTGAGTTCCCTTCAAGTACCTTAGAACTCCTTTGGCAGCAGACCAATGTCCCTCACAAGGCTTTTGCATAAACCTGGAGAGGATTCCAATAGCAAACGAAATGTATGGTCTGGTAGTGGTTAGGTAGTTGAGACTTCCTACAAGTTGTCTATACTTTGTTGCATCCTCAAATTCTTTTCCTTCAATAGATGTGAGCTTTAAGTTTTGTTCCATTGGAGTAGTAACAAGATTGCATTCTGTCATGCCAAACATGTTCAACAGATCTCCAATGTACTTCTTTTGAGAAAGAAATATGGACTTTGGATGTTGAGTTACTTCAATACCAAGATAGTAATGAACATAACCCAAATCAGTCATTTCAAAACTTTTCCCCAATTCC
>APFE030425604.1:71066-81097 GCA_000404065.3 Pinus taeda
GGGTTGTACTAATAATAATAAGGGGTTACACTAGTAGTATAGGGGCCTAACATGCCCCTCTCCTTCAAAAAGCATTGTCCTCAACGCTTGAGTAGTTCTTAATGCTTCTGTATAAAATTCTTGTCCTCCCGTGTGGAATCATCAGTGGGTATGTTCTTCCACTTGATGAGATACTCTGAAATTGATCGATTTCATAGCTCTCAGGTTCTTGTTTCTGTTCCAGGTTCTTATTTTTCCTTCCTCTTCAATTTTTGGCAATATTGTTTGAATTGTGATATTTTGCAAATTTTGAATAAGTGGCCATACTTCTTTATCCTTCTTCCATTCATCCCTTGCTTCATTGATCCAATCTGGTTGGATAATAGAAATAGCATAAAACAATGCTTCCACATCCTCATCCTTCAAGAGTCTTTCCATTTGGTAAGGTTGCCATTTTTTAAGTGCATGTAGTATTGCCAACATTTCCTTGTCATAAATAGCTTGCTTGAGATGTAGTAGTAAAAATACCCAATCACCTACATAAAAACATTTTCCACTACGATGTTGATCTACCTGTTGTTTCTTTTGATTTTGCACCGAACTGGCGTTATCCTTTAAAAGTTGGGGAACTTGTTGTTGATGCTCGATGTGATCTTTCACTGCTTGGACCTTTTTCTTCTTGATATGTCCTTCTATCTCTAGAGTTTGAGGAGTGGTAATTTCTTCCAATCCTTTACAAGATATGGTCGGATTCATTTCTTAATGCTCGATGTCATCTTTCACTTCTTGCACCTTTTTCTTCTTGATATGTCCTTCTACCTTGAGAGTTTGAGGAGTGGTAATTCTTGCCAATGCTTTACATGATATGGTCTGATTCATTTCTTCTTTCTCTGGGGTGGGGTCCTGGCGTATATCCTCTTCTTTTGATGTGTCTTGATCCTTTTCTTCCTCGTCTTCATAATCTATGTAAAATAATTTCTTCTCAACACACTTATGACCTTTAGTGCATTTGCTATCACAATTGTAACAAAGCCATTTTTCTCTTTTCTCTTCCAATTGTTGTGGTGTAACCCTTGTAGGTTGTGGAAGGCTAGGAGAAACAACACTTCCATCTTTATAGTTGTTAGGGGTAGACTTCCTTGCTGCCATAATTTTACTTTCCAATATGTAACAAAGCCCTTTTACTATTTCCAATTGCTGTGGTGTTGCTCTAAAGAAGGTGTTGCTCTTTGTATCCTCATAATGTGCTATCATTTCCTTTGTGAAAATTGACCATGTAGCAAGTTTTTTATGAGAACAAAGCCCTTTATACCATAAAAATTGATCCGGTTCTAAATATGAAGATGGAATACATACCTTTTGTAACAGTGGTACACCATGTAGATCAAAATATTACTCCATATGACGTATCCAATTTACCGGATCCTTGCCATCAAACTTCCTCATCTTGTTTTTTTTTTTTTTTTTTTTACGAGATCGATCTTGAAATGACTGTAACTCTGTACTTTCAGATCTTTAAGTTCTGAAACTATGACCTGTAGTATTCCTCTGTGTCCTCTTTCCAATGCCACTAGTCTGACCCCAATTGGATTCTCCAATGAAGAGTTATGCCAAATCTACCACAGTGACCTGATTAGAGACTAATTCAGTAGAGCGAACTTGTACGATGTGCCACGTGTCCCTGTTTTGACCTTTGGCTCTGAGAAATATAGACAAGAAACTACAGTCTGTCTTCTTTTTGTACCTTACAAAATTTCAATATGATGCTCAGAGAGAAATCTATGACGCTTTTCCCCAGGTCACTTGTTTGGAATGTAATTCAGGAGTCTGCAAAAAGACCAACTTCCTCAAATCATATCACTGCAAATAAAGTGCAAAAGGCTCTAAAATTCGGAACCTAGCTACAACGCGATGTCTTCTCAAATGGGTTTTTTTTCGACTTCGGAAACGTCGCAGAAACTAAGTTATAGTGAAAAGGCCACGATAACCTGTTTGGAGCAGCGAAACCATAGAATCCAAAGCTCTGATACCAAATGTTATGAAACTAGCTCAAGAAAATATAGAAAAGATAGATCAATGCCTTAGAATTCAACATCTTCGAGGGGGCAACCTCCTTTACATTACATAAATGAACAATTCTTGAATCATACAAATGAAAGGACCTCCTTTCTATATATAGGAGTCTAAGGGGTCATAACATAATCAGAGCCTACAGAACAATAATAATGTAACGGCACAATAATAACAATAGTGGGCCTCTATGGGGCACAATAGCAACAATATGGGCACTACATGGGTACATCAATATAATAAGTGGGTTGTACTAATAAGAATAAGGGGTTACACTAGTAGTATAGGGGCCTAACAGTAAACTTGTGATAAAATCCATTGAAACCTCCTCCCAACGTTGGCTTGGAATGGATAAAGGTTGTAATAGACCCGATGTCTTAATTGTTTCAACTTTATTTTGTTGGCAAACCAAAAATTCCACCACAAACTTTTGAATATCTGATTTAAGGCCCTCCCAAAAAAATTCCTTCTTAACCCTATGGTAAGTTTTTAAAAATCCCGAGTGCCTCCTAAGGGAGAAGTGTGAAATTCCATCAGAATCTTTTGTTTTAGCTGGGAATTCTTATAGAGGTATAAGCGATATTTGTACCATAACGAATCATTTTGCCAGTTAAATGTATCCGACGTACTGGAATCTTGTTGTAACTTTCGAATAAGTGCCCACACTTCTTCGTCATTACTCCATTCCTCCCTTGATTCATTTATGCAATTTGGTTGGATAATAGAAATGGCGCACAACAATGCTTCCACATCCTCATCATTTCTTGAGAGTGCATCTGCCGCCACATTTTTCTTCCCTTTTTTGTAGATGATTTCAAATTTATAACCCAACATCTTTGTGACCCACTTTTCTTTCTCTTCAGAGGATAATCTTTGTTGTAAAAAGTATTTAAGGCTATCATGATCCGTTTTTACCTTGAAGCGTCTTCCCATTAGGTAGGGTCGCCATTTCTTAAGTGCATGGAGTATTGCCAACATTTCCTTCTCATAAATAGATTTGTGTAAAAACTTTCCCTTGACTGGACGACTTTCAAAAGCAATGGGTCTTTCGTCTTGCATTAAAATAGCACCAATTCCATTTCCTGAAGCATCACATTCCAAAATAAAGGTTTTTGTGAAGTTCGGTGTAGCTAAGATAGGTGCTTGGCACATTGCCTCTTTAAGATGTTCGAAGGCCTTTGTTGCTTCAGGAGTCCATGAAAATACATCTTTCTTCAATAATGTTGTTAGAGCTGCTGTTATTCTCCCATAATTCTTAACAAACTTGCAATAATACCCTGTCAACCTGAGAAATCCTCGCAGATGCTTTATGGATGTGGGGATTCTCCATTCCTTAATGGCTTTACTTTTGCTAGTGTCTACCTTAACTCCTTCATGAGATATAATATGACCTAGATATTCCACCTCTTGTACTCCAAAGAAACATTTGGATCTTTTTGCATATAATTGTTTTTCCTACAATAGTTGTAGCACCCTGTCAACATGTTCAACATGATCCTTCCAAGACTTGTTGTAGATTAGTATATCATCAAAGAATACTAACACAAATTTTCTAAGGAATGATTTGAAAATCGAATTCATCAAACCTTGAAATGTTGAGGGTGCATTGGTAAGGCCAAAAGGCATGACCAAAAATTCATAATGAACCTCATGAGTTCTAAATGTTGTTTTCGGAATGTCTTCAGTCTTCATTCTGATTTGAGGATATCCTGAATGAAGATCCAACTTGGTGAAGTAAATTGATCCATGCAATTCATCCAGTAATTCATCAATGACAAGAATGGGAAACTTATCTCGAAAAGTGAGCTTGTTGAGCTCCCTATAATCCAGGCACATGTGCCATGATCCATCCTTCTTGTGCACCAATACTACTGGAGCAGAGAAAGAACTTTGAATCGGTTGAATTATACCAGCCTCTAGCATTTCTGCAACCATACGTTCAATTTCACTCTTTCGGGCATAGGGATATCCGTACGACCTGATGTTTGGAGGAACACTTATTGGAATTAGATGAATATCATGATCATGATCACGAATATGTGGAAGACCTTTGGGAGTCTCAAATACCTTAATGATTGTCCAAGACTATTTGAAGATCTGGAGAAATAGATGATTCCAATGTGGAAACATCTAGTGAACATAATTGTGAAATTACCCCTTTTCGTTCCTTCTTTAGAAGCTTTGTCATACCATTAGAGCTGATTATGTTTCCCGGTTTCCCTGCAATACCCCTTAGTATAACTTCCTTTCCTTCCATAGAGAATTTCATGAAAAGTTCTTAAAAATTAAAAGCTATTGTACCCAAGGATTGTAGCCATTGGACTCCTAATACAACATCAGCACCTCCCATTGGAATGGAAAGCATTGGGCTAGTCAATACATATTCTCCCATGGATAGCTTGATATTATGGCACTTTCCAGAGCAATTTATTGTTCCTCCATTTGCAACCATCACTTGACACTCTGGTGCTGGATATAAGAAGCAATTCAATTCTTTTGCTACCTTACAATGAATAAAATTGTGAGTACTTCCTGAATCAATCAACACTATTACCTTTTTCTTCTTGATTTGTCCTTCTATCTTGATGGTTTGAGCAGTGGTAATTCCCACCAATGCATTACAAGATATGGTCGGATTCATTTGTTCTTCATCTAGGCTTTGTTCCTGGAGTATCCTCTTCTTTTGACCTTTCTTGCTCCTTTTCTTCTTCCTCTTCACAATCTATGTAGAATAATTTCTTCTCAACACACTTATGACCTTTAGTGTAATTGCTATCACAATTGTAACAAAGCCCTTTTGCTCTTTTTTCTTCCAATTGTTGTGGTGTCAACCTTATAGGTTGTGGAAGACTAGGGGCAACAACACTTCCATCTTTATAGTTGTGAGTGGTATGCTTCCTGGTTGCCATAATTTTGCTTTCCATTTTTCTTGCTAACCTGAATGCCTTCTCTAATGAATCAGGTTCCCAAAGCCGAACATCATGTTGGATATTATCCTTTAAAGTCCCTATGAACACATCAATCCTATGCTCCTCTGGAATATTTTTTACCCTTTTGTTCAATTTTTGGAACTCGTCAATGTGCTCCATTATTGAACCCTTTTGTTTGAGACTTATCAATTGGCTAAAAAAGTGTTTCTTTTTGTATCCTCATAATGTGCTGTCAATTCTTCCGTAAAAATTGCCCAAGTGATAATTTGTTTACAAGAGAAAAGCCATTGATACCATACAAACTGATTTGGTTTCAAATATAAAGTTCCAATACATACCTTTTGTGTGTTTTGCACATCATTGAGATTGAAAAATTGCTCCATCTGTAATATCCATGTTGCGGGATCTTTCCCATCAAACTTCCTCATATCAATTTTTAGAATATGGTGGGTCTTGATCCAACATTAGAGTCTATGGAATCATGATTAACATTTCTTTTGTTCTCATCATGAGTTTCCTTTACTACCCTTTCACCATTAGTGACCATTTCTTGTAGCAACTTATTCAATTTTATCTTCAATTCTTCCATCTTTTCATCCATGCCATCCATTTTAGCGTCCATGCCATTCATCTTAGCTTCCATGCCTTTCTTTAAACCATCCATCTTAGTTTCTACACCTTTTTGTGCAAGTGACACTTGTTGCACTTGGTCTCGTAATTTTGATATATCATGTTGCATTTCTTCCTCTTCTTCATGAGTCATGCTAGAGCTTTCAGGTTGCTTACTAGGCGTTTGTATTTTCTTTCCTCGAGGCATCAATCACCGATAATAATGCTTTACTATGCCCTTTGAATTCCTTCAAACTAATTTTTCAAACCAAACTTATGCAAATATTTAAAGAAAACTACACACCCTTTTTCACTTTGTAAGAGCTTGATATTGAATTTGATGTATCTCTGTAATTTTGGATCATCCAGTTCTGAAATTGCGACCTGTAGTAGCCCTCTACGACCAGTCTAATCCAAATTGGATTCTCCAAGGAAGAGTTATGAACAATCTCCCAAGATGACCTGATTATAGACCTTTCCAGAAAAACGAACTTGTATGAAGTGCCACGTGTCAGTATTTCGACCTTTGGCTCTGAACATATATACAAGAAACTACAGTCCATCCTCTTTCTGTACCTTCTTACAAAATTTCAATCTGATGCTCAAAGAGAAAGTTATGATGATTTTCCCCAGGTCACATGTTTGGAACGTAATTCAGGAGTTTGCAAAAAGACCAACTTCCTCAGATCATATCTTCGCAAATATAGCACGAAAAGCTCTGAAATTTGGATCTGAGGTTCAGTGCGATTTCGTCTCAAATGGGTTTTTTTTTTTTCGCTTTTGAAACGTTGCAGAAAAAAAGTTATAGCGAAAATGCCACGATGACATATTTGGAGCAGCGAAACCCTAGAATCCAAAGCTATGATACCAAATGTTATGAAACCAGCTCACAACAAGATAGAAAAGATAGTTGAACGTCTTACAATTCAGCCTCTTCGAGGGGGCAAACTCCTTTACATTACACAAATGAATAACTCTTGGATGATTCAAATGAAAAAACCTCATTTCTATATATAGGAGTCTAAGGGGTCACAATATAACCAAGCCGACCTAACAATAATAATATAAAGGCACAAAAATAACAATAGAGAGATTCTATATGGCATAGTAATAACAATATGGGGACAATAGGGGCACACCAATATTAATAAGGGATACAACTACAATATTAATGGGGGCATCATTAGTATTATAGGGACCTAACAAAACCTGTTGAAAGTTGAGGGGTTTGCTTCCTTTGGGATTAGAGCAAGATAGGAAGATTTTGTGTTGCCTCCTATTTGTTTTTTTCAAGACATTTTTCACCATTCTTAAGAAATCATTTCTGATGTTATACCAATGAGATTTGTAGAATGCTATTGTGAAACCATCTGGCCCTAGGGTTTTTTCCAAATGCAGGCTCCATATGGCCGCCACTACCTCTTCTTCTGTGGGATCCTTGCACATTGCAACATTTTGTTCTTTTTTAATTTTTTTTTTGTGTTTTAAGAAATATTCACTCTCAACCATTTTTTCATTGGCTGAGAGTAAGTTTTTAAAGTGTTGATAGGCTGCTTTTCTTAGTTCCTCCGCACCTTTGACCTCTTGGCTTTCAACTTGAATTTTTCCTATTTGGTTTCTTGCTCTTCTTATTTTCATTGTGTTGTGGAAAAATGATGTGTTTTTGTCCCCTGCCTTGAGCCACAAACTTCTGGATTTCAATCTTGCCTCTTCTTCTTCTTTTCTGTTTTCCCTATATATTTCCCAAAAGATTTCCTTCTCTATAAGATAATCTTGCTTGCCTTCTTCTCTGTTTTCTTTTTCAATTTGTATGTTGTCCATTTTCTGCTGTAAATATTTTTTCTTTTCTTTTCTTTTTATATTTCATTTGCTCTTGCCCATTCCTTTAATTTGGTTATTGCAGTTTTTAATTTTGTTTCCCAAATATACTGAGGTGATCCTGTTATTCTTGGCTCCCATGCTTCCTTGACTAGTTCGTTGATTTCTGTGTTGTTGTCCCAACTTGAGTTGTATCTAAACGGGAGTGGTCCCTTGTTTTCCATTTTTTCCATGACTATTGACACTGGTTTATTGTCAAATGCTGTGGTGTGTAAAATTTTTGATTTTATGGAGTTGTGCACTGTTACTATGTTTTCTTGTATCAGAATTCTATCCAACCTTTCTTTTATGTTGCTTTTGCCCACTCTTTTGTTGCTCCAAGTGTATTTCCCATTGCTTGGCGGGATGTCTATTAAATTGTGTTGTTCCATTATTTCTTCTAGAATATCCCTGGATGGGTCTGTGTGGTATGTTCCTCCAAACTTTTCTTCTATACTTCTTACCAAATTTAAATCTCCTCCTAGTATTATTTTCCGAGCTTGTGTTTCTTTTAGTGCTTCTTTTATGGTGGCCCAACATTGCTCTTTTTCCTTGTAGTGATTTGGGCATATATTTATAACATTGTACCTCTCTTTTGTACTGATTTGCATTAGATCCGTTTGTATCCAATGTTGGTCTTTCTTGTATTTTATTAATTCCCAAGTTCCTTTTTTCCATATTGTGCAAATTCCTCCAGACGCTCCTGTTGCCTGTATTGCTTCCCCTTCATAATTTTTGAATTTTTCTTTTTTTGATATTTTCAGTTTCTTGGCTGTTTTTTTTTGTCTCCTAAATCATAAGGATGTCTAGGTTTTCTGTTGCCAGAATGTCTTTTGTGGCATTTTCTTTGATGGATTATCCCATTCCTCCGCAATTCCAGGAGACCACTATCATTATTTACTTGTTGGGTGGTGCATGGCTCCTTTCCCTCTTTGCTGGCTTTTTTCGTTGTTTCCTGTACTCCTTCCTAAGAAGTTTTCCATAGGTCGTTGCATTCCTAATGTCATTTCCTTTGCTGGTACTTCATCCCTAAGTTCTTTGTTTGTCTTTCTTCCTGTTTTTTTATATTCTACATTTGGAGGTGCTTCCTTTGACTGTTTTCTGGTTAGGATATTGTCTACTGAGGGGGGAGCAGGGTATGAGAGTTTGATACCAGAGGGGATGAAGGGGGGTTGGGGGTATGTTGTGGGGATCTGGATCTGGATCTAGATCTTGGTCCAAGGTATGGGGGAGTTGAAGGGTCCACAGGCTCAAAAGGATTAAAGCTAGCAAGAGGATTGTTATCTTCTTTTGGTGATGGGGGATGGAGATCAAAGGATATGGAGGGTTGCGAGGAAGATAGATTTGGTTGTTTGTGGACTATATTCTTTCTTTTAACCTGTTCCCATTTGTTTTTCGAATCTTCACTCTTTTCATTTTCATTTTCATTTTCTTTTTTTTTGTACATTTATTTGCAAACTGACTATATTCGTGACATACCTTGCATTTTAAGGGGATTTGTTCATAATCTAACTGTTGTATGTGCTTCCACTGGTCCACTTTGATTTTGATAGCTTCTGGTAGCCCTTTCCCAAGATCCACTTCTACACAGATTCTGGCGCATGAATGCATGTTTTCCTTTGGCTCGCACCTATCTATATAATTCCCAACTGCATTTCCTATGGCTCTGACTTAATCATCTCCCCAACAGTGAAGGAGAAGGTGTGGCAATCTGACCCAGATGGGGACGGCATTGGGTACATTTATTTCTGGGTCGAAATTCCACATCCATCTGTTTAGATACAAACCCCTTGTATCCATAAAATAAGGTCCATTCTTGAAAATCAGATCTTGATCCTCCTTGGTTTCAAAGTGAAAGGTGTAGTAACCTCTTTCACAAAACGTGATTGAGATTTTTCCATCTATTGACGCAGTCCAGTTCCTTTCTACCCATTTTTGCACAGTTTTGGGCGATGGCCATAACCCAGTAAACTGCCCCACTAATCCACACTCCGCCATAGAAAGTGTTGCTCTACGGGGAAGGGAAGGAGGGAGTGAGATTTCAGGAATGTCTTCCAATCTTTTAACAAACTTAGTGACTGATGGTCTGTTCTTTGTCGAGCCCATTGCAGAGATTAAAGAGGAAAAATCTTTTGTTGTTCCTTCATTTTCATGTTGTTGATCTGAGAGAGGCTCTCCGTCCTCTGATGCGTCCATGGTGCTCAATCCCCAGCAGCATGAGGCTACTAAGGGGCAACTGTGTGCTTCTTGTTGCATTCACTGGCTAGGGTTGCGTAGCTCCTTCAGCAAGCAGCGCGTCTAACCCGAAGATCAGGATTAAATCTTACTATTAATATAATATTATATAAAATAATATTCATTAATAAGGTTCTATAGGGGTTATATATTTTTTCTATTAAATCAACTTATTGTAACTTCTCGTTTTATAATTTTACTTTATCAAAATAAATTAAATTCTTTAATTAGTTTTCCTTACCCTTTTTGGTCAAAACCCTTACTAATTTTTTACCCTAAACAATATTATCATATTATATATTTTTATAATACTATTTGTTAGTCCACCTATTATCTAATTTATAACTATCT
>APFE030425612.1:0-30648 GCA_000404065.3 Pinus taeda
AAAGTTGTTATTGTTATTTTTTTGACATGAAATTCATAAAAAAAACTATTATTTGACCATTTTTAGTTAATATTTTTGTATAAAAATTGTGATTTTGACATGTTAATTTTAGCAAAAAATTATCAAAATGTTTAGTTTTTTTGTTATATTTATGTTAAAAATGGTTATTTTTATGTCCATTGTTAAAAAATGTTGTTTTTTAGAAACAATTATTTCATGTGGATTGAAAAATTAATTAAGGATGTATAAATATGTAGATTATCTAAAATTCAAACTATTGACTTTCTAATTTAAAAATGTAAAACAATAAAAACCCCCCTAAAAAAAAAAAACTTAAGATAGAGAACAAGAAAATATGAATAAGATGATGACTTCAAAAACTATCAAATTTAGAAAATAATTTTTCACATTTCACACACTAGAAAATTAAAAGTCAAAAAATAGGTCTTTTAAAAAAAAGGTGTGCTGCAGAATACTCACTTTTTAAAATCGACATGAAAATCACTACCATTCTAAAACTTGATTTCATCCTTGAACATGAAAAAAAATTAAAGTTCCAAAAACCATGTTCTAAAAAAAACATGTGTATTCTGCATCACCACTTTTGAAAATGAGGTCATTTTTTTGCTATCTCTACGAAACGGGTAACAGTATCAGTTCTCGTTTCAAAGTTTACATTGTTTATATGGTTGATGTGCACTTGACTTTATACAAATGGCCACCCATTTACACAGAGGTGTAGCCACAAGTGCCACGCCAACTTTCATAGCTCAAAGATGTGCTTTCTAATTTGAATTTGTATTTGGGAGGGTTAGAGAGACAACAGTTCAAGTATAGTTCTCATGACCAAATTCTTTATTTCATTGTGGGCAATGCTGAATCCATCTCGGTATTTGTAGAGGTGGTAGAAAGCTCTTAGAACATCGAAAGCATGTTTCTTGGAGGAGATGGGAACATTGTTGTCTGGTTCAGAAACTCCCAATTTCTTTCTTTCATCTTTTACTCTATCATGCTCTTTATGTGATTGAGTGCATCTTCTTCTGTTGCTCCAGGGTTGTCCTTCATATAGTAGGATATAGACGAAGCTTCTTCACCACGGCTCCGTTTAGCCTGCATTCACCTTCAAAAAATTCAACATATACTTAGGGGGATCATGGTCAGTATTCAATGTTTATACTCAGTTGATCAGATATACAAAGGTAGAGAAGCCTTCATTCAACATTGGTCAACCCCTTTACCCTTGATGTCAAAGGGGGAGAGAAGCTTGGTGTTTGGAGAATTCTTGGTGACTTGGTATATCTACAAATGTGTTTACAGGTATCATAGGTGGTGGTGACCAAACACCAAAGTGTTGGTTGTCATCAAATCCAAAGGGGGAAATTATTGGCATTACGACAAATGTGCTTTTCTTGATGGAAACCTACTTAATAAATATGTCAACATGATAATAGTAGGATAAGTATTCAGGCCAATAAAAATGTGACAGACAACTTGGACAAAGTAATATCAATCTAGAGATAGAGGAATGATAAAGATAACATTCTAAGAAGTATACGCGGAACCTGTGAATAGAGGCCGTGTCCATACGCGTATATGGTGAAGAGAGGTCGCATACAATTTCTGCACCATGGTATTCTAAATACCACGGGTCTTTGCCATGGTATTCAACCATAGTAATGAGTGCGACAACGGATATTTGATTTTTTCAAAGAATACCATCGATATAACTACGCAATCAACCTTAGGTATTGGCTAAAGGCTAAGCTATATAAGGAGATGGAGATCAAAGTGATAAGTGTGCCTGATTTTGTTTATTAATGAATTGGTTGATCTAAATAAGTGTGCACCCAGGAATGTGATGATGGATCAGATCTCATAGATTTGAAATGACTACACATTGAAAAATATGCTTATGGGTGATGGATTTGTGATGATGATGTTATGATATGTGTCTTTTATAGTATGTGCCTAGATTTGGGTTTGGTTGATGATATGTTGCATAGAAAAGGTATTAATCAGTAGTTATAGATATATACACAGTTTTTCTTTAGAAAAATTGTGTACATACATGGATTGGATTTTGGGTAGTTGCGTATCAATTCTACATAATGGGAAAATCTGTACGCGGGTATGCTTCTTGAAAGGCACATACATACACAGAAATGTCTTATAAAGGCCGCGTAAATATGCTAGGGTTTTGAGGTATATGATGTCTAATTAGTCTTGGTTTGTTTGTTGTTGTCGGTCAATGAAGTCTTCCATGATGATCTATGTTTGACAGTGTTGATTGATGTTGAACTGATTATGTTATGAATGATGCTTCTATGAGACGATCTATATTTGGTTTAGAGATCTATGACAAGGTCAGTATGCATTTCAATGGTTGATTTCAGTAGTGCAGTGATTCAGTTTCAGGGTTCAGTGTTTAGAGATCTATAAGTGGGTTAGTCGAAGGGAAAGCATGTATATACATTGGTATGTCTCATAATAATAGCACATATATTCTGATATAAGGTTGACCAGGGTTTGAAGTGACAGGATCTGGTTTCTGTGATGAACAATAGGTGGTTTGACATTTTGATGAGGAGTTTATAATGAATTGAATTGATCTATTTGCTTTGGTTGTTTGAGATTCGATATTTGGTTTAGTTAATGATTTTTTGATGAAGTTGGTTCAGTGATTTGATACAATGTTGGTTTCAATATTGTTGTCTGATATTTGGAATGGATCAAGTTTGAAATATTCTGAAAAGTGATCCACAAAGAACATAAGATAAGAGGGTTGTAACTCCCTTCCCGTAGAAGCTAGAAAACGAGAGAAGGTTGTAGCTTTTTGTAGGTGGGTTCCTGCATACTAGTATGAGTATCCACAAGTACAAGTATTGTAAGAAATTTCTCTTTATAATAAAGGAAGAAGTCAGAGACGACAACAACAATGGTTTTTTTCCCACATTGGGTTTCCACCTAAAAATCTTGGTGTTCGTGTGTTTCTTGTGTGTGATGACTTATTATGTTCTTATTGCACATGATTATTGTTTAATTAATGTTTATTGAAGTATTGATGTACTGGTTCAAGTTAAACAGATGACTAATCAACTCAAATAGTTAGTGAATTGGACATACACTACTTGTCTTCATGACAATCACTTACATATGGAGGTTTACTTCATAACAGTCGTGTATAGAAATTTGAATGAGAAAAGAAAAGTTTAAGTAGTCTAAAATATTGATTCACCCCCATCTCAATATTTTTCTATCACAAAATTCTCAAGCTCTGTGATTTTCCAGGTTGGTGCAATAGGTGGATGTCTATATGCTTATCATTTGGCGTCCATCCATGTATTTTTCTCTCTTTTAAGTTCGCAAGAACTTGTCCAACCATGGGTTGAACTACAAAAACACTGATTAGATATAGAATTTGTACATTTCGGTATCCATAGAGATGCTTTGATTAAATTTCACAAAGAAACTATAGATTAGAAGTTATGATGAATGATACCTTTTATTATGCCTGAGCATGTTCTAGATGGCCCTATAGTTTGGAAATGTAGAAAACATATATGTGAAAAAGATGGAGATGATCATAAAAGGGATGTCCAAAAGAGGGCAATTCAAGACCTTAACAAGAGCCATTGGCAAAGAGATCATGTGGATGTTGTTTTTCTATCGAGCTTGCATGAAGCATCTATCAAATTGCCATCGTAACAACATATGAATGTTGTTGATTATAGGTGCACAGTGTAGCTATGATAGCTCCATTTGAATTGAGACCTGAAGTTCATTCATAGAGAATCTTCAGATTAAATGGAAATTGAATTTACTCAAGTATGTTGAGCGAACCACTAGATCATTTTCTTTCTAATGGTGTCGTCACTTTGAGAGAAATTTCCTTCGAAGAAGGCATAAATGAACTCATCAGTCCAGCTTCTGGTATAGCCACCACCATTGGGGGAGGATTGGGCAGGTCGCTATTATGTTGAGGATAAGGTGCATTTGTATTGGTCACATAACTATAAAAATAAACTTCGTCACTTGCATGTCTTGCACCTCTTTCACGTGTTTTGGGTGTCTTCTGAGTAGGTGCTTATGTACAAACATGATTACCTGGAAAACCTTTTCACATCCAAAAATGCATGTTTTTCGGATGGAAGCTTCTCAACACAATTACGATCCAAAGAATCAGATATTGTTGCTCTAAAAGGGTGGTAAATATCTCTACCAATAAAATAAAGAACAATGAATTTATTTTCATGGGATACCTAGTGTTTGGTTTTCAAAACCGAATGTAGACATTTGGCTCGTGTTATAAATCTTTTGTCATAGATCTATTAGATGCTCGTCTATGGTTTTATTTATTTCTTTGTAAAATTAGTTAGTGAAATGTATTTATAAAACAATATTCCCTACCATTCAATAATACTATAAGCTAAAAAATATCCCCCGTTAAAAAAACACATTTATATGCCAAAAAATCTTTCATTTCATTTTCTAAATAATTCTTGAATTAATAGGTAACTCCGTGAATCCTCATGGATAAAAAATAAATTCAAAATCATAAAATTACGTTACTACTGAGTCAACATAATGGAAATAAATATGGGTAATGTGCTCTAAAGTTTTGGGAAAATATTCTTATTTTAATAGTAACATAATGCAATAAACCTTTACTTTATATGCAATAATGTCTTTCATTTTAATTACTAAATAAACCTTTGTAGTATGTACGCAATAAGGTCTTTCATTTTAATTAGTAAATGATTCTTCCTTTGTAGTATGTACGCAATAAGGTCTTTCATTTTAATTAGTAAATGATTCTTAAATTATTTCAAACTTTTAAATTAATTAAAGGAATTGGTAACCCATAATGTAAAATATCGGGACCATAAAAATTAAAAATCATAATATTTAATCAACCATGGAAAAAAGTATGGCTATTAAAAATCATAGTATTTAATCAGCCATGGGAAAAAAATGGCTAATGTACCTTGGAGTTTACACAAATGGCATACCATTTACACATATGGGTGTGCCTACGAATACCACCCAGATGACATACTTCGTGATTTGTATCTAGGAGAGTTAGAGAGATAGAGGTTCAAGTACAGTCTGCATGACCAAATTCTTTGTTTCACTGTTGGCAATGCTGAAGCCATTGCGGTATTTGTAGAGGTGGTAAAAAGCTCTCAAAATGCCGAAAGCATGCTTCTTGGAGGAGATGCGAACATTGTTGTCTGGTTTCAGAAACTCCCAATTTATTTCTTTCATCTTTTCCTCTATCATGCTCTTTATGTGATTCATAGCATCTTCCTCTGTTGCTCTAGGGTTGTCCTTCATATAACACGATATAGACAAAGCTTCTTCACCATAGCTCCGCTCGGCCTGCATTCAATATCATCCAATTTCATTTCAACTCCAAATCCAAAAGGAAAAATAGTTAACTGCGCTACTTTGTGTTTGATTTGAGATAGAAGCAATATAGAAGCTGCAATGCCAATTTACCTGGTATCCGCACACGTCACCTCGTAGTCGAAGGATGGAAGATGTCGCGTCATTGAAACTGGATGGGAAATCAATCTCCTGCAGGACGTGAAGGGGGAGGGGAATATCCAACGTGAGAATGGGTTGCAATGTGGCTGCTCGATACCCAAAACTCACCTTCCCGTTCTCCAAATACTCCTCAAACGTGGGTATATAACCGCTAGACATCCACTTTGCTTCTTCCAGAAACGCATCAAATACGACTTCCCACTACGCACCAGTACAGTACATGTAAAGAAAATTAAGTTAGTCTGAGTTTGGATGCCCCAATATTTTACAAACCTATGAACATTATGAGAAGAAAATAAATATGTTTTTCACTGCAAATGTATGTATGGGTTAATATTTTCCATACCGTATTTCGCGCATAGGTGAGCGTATCTCGGCCTTGAGTCTTCTTCGCCTCTCGAGCCATTTGATTTGTTGAAATTATACTTTCAATTGCCGTGCAGCATCATTAAAACAACAACCGTGAAACTACTCCAGAAAACCGCCAAGCTCATCGGACCGCTTTTGCTGAGAAAGTGGTATTCCCTCAAACTCACCTGATGCAATCACTTTTTGATGCATGTCCTCTGTATGTTTTCCAAAACAGCATTTCATCGGGACATAACGTTCAACAAATAAGGGGCGTCCGATATTGTTCCGAACCGTTCGATTGAAAGGATGGTGGATGTCCGTCCGATTAAGCCAAAGTTGTATACAGGGCCTGCAAGGAATGACATTGCATGGAGTAAAATTTTTGGTTGACCGCCGACTTGTCAATTTAATGAATTTATTATGTTCATAAATTGTCGATAAAAGATTTTAATCTTAATGTTTTTTTTTACTTACGGAAGTATGGGCATAGCATATAGTATTTTTAATTACATTGCTTTTTTTAATTTTTATTCACGGGTGTAGTTTTTACGGGACAAGTAAAAATGAATGTATTGTTATGTTTGTGAGTGCGGCATATGCATTTTAAAAAGACACAGCAGTGTGAATATGAAAAATGCAGCAGCATGAAGATAGTTTTTGTTGAAGAAACGAAATGTAATGGGCAGCAGCACATGTAAAAGAAATTTTTCTTTACAGCAGTAAATGTAAGTTTTTGTTTTTACACAGAAGTGAATGTAAAAGAAATTTTTTACACACAATAGTGTTAAATTTCTAAAAAGAGAGAGTAATTTTTTAAGTTCTTGGTGAATCTCTCTGAGAGAAAGAGGATGAATTTTGTATCAGGCATCTTATTAATGAATACAAGTTTTATTTGTATGTGAAAACTCTATCTGCTCAGAATTTTTTTTTTATGCTTCCCTGTGTTAAAGATCCTGTGGAGAAAAAAAGAGCATTGTTCTCTATTCAGGTTATTTTGTTTTGGAGTTTACCAAAAAAATCCCAACAGTGGTATCACAGCTTGTCCAGGCTCTTTGAAGGTGTCAAAGAAGCTGAAGGAAGGATTTTTTGCTGCAACAGCTTCTCAGCAGTGTGAAGACCCAGTAAAAAATCCAAGGTATTTCACAACTTTTTTTTGTGTTGCTGTTGAAAACAGTGAGATATTTAAAAAAAAAAACACAGTGAAGTATTAGAAGCATAGTTTAGAGATCTAGAATGGCCAGCACCAGCACCAGCATGGGTATGTTTAATACTCAGCTCCCACAGTTTAATGGGAAAAACTATGACTATTGGGCAATAACCATGAAAGCCCTGTTTGCCTCACAAGATTTATGGGAATTAGTTGAATATGGGTTTGAAGAACCAGTAGATGAAAATGAGTTTAACAAATTAACTCAGGCAGAGAAAGATCTATTGAAGAGCAATAGGAAGAAAGATTCAAAAGCCCTCATATTTTTATATCAAGCAGTGCATGAGAGTGTGTTTCCAAGGATAGTAGCAGCCAAGACATCCAAAGAAGCATGGAAAACTCTCAAGACAGCCTATCAAGGCATGGAGAAAGTGAAGACAGCAAAACTACAGTTGCTGAGGAGAGATTTTGAAAATGTTTGCATGAAGGAGTCAGACAATATTGACTCATTCTTCACACATGTAATTGGACTGGTCACACAGATAAGGACTCATGGAGAAATTCTTGAAGAAAGGAGGATTGTGGAGAAACTATTAAGGATCCTACCCTCAAAGTTTGATGTGATTGTCACCACCATAGAAGAGACAAAGGATCTCTCAAACTCCTCAGTTGATGAGCTACATGCATCACTGATAACACATGAGCAGAGGTTGAGTAGAAATGAAAACTCATCTCTAGAGCAAGCCTTTAAGACCCAGATGTCTTTTGGAAGAGGAAGAGGTCAAGGCAGAGAAAACAAGAGAGGAAGAGGTAGAAGTCAAAACAGAGGTGGAAAAAACAGTCCAGCAAATGCTCAAGGAAGAGGCAGCAATCCAAATCAGAACCAAGGCCAAGGCAGCAGCCAACAAAGTGGACATCATCATGCTCAAGGACAAAGGTATGAAAAATCCAATGTCCAATGTTATTATTGTAAAAAATAAGGGCATTCTGCCAATGAATGTAGGAAGAAACAACATGATATGAATAATAGATCTAGTGCAAATATCACTAGAGAAAATATCAGCCAAGACAATGTGTTGATAGCTTGTAATATGGATGAAACAAACAGTGATGATATATGGTTTCTAGACTCTGGTTGCAGCAACCATATGACAGGAAACATAGCCCTGTTTTCTGTTTTAGATCAAAATGTGAAATCACAAGTCACACTTGGGACTGATAGTAAAATTTATGTTATGGGAAAAGGAGAAGTTAAAATATTTACAAAGAAGGGTGAAAAGAAAACCATAGTAGATGTCTATTATGTTCCTGGAATGAAGTGTAACCTCTTAAGCATTGAGTAGCTTGTTCAAAAGGGGTACAATGTTTTCTTTGTGAATGATGTATGCACCATCATGGATAGAGCATCCAACAAACGATGTATTGATGAAGTGAAGATGACGAGGAACATGATGTTTCCTCTCAGAATAAGGGCATATTTAAAAAACAAAGAAGTAATTGTAGCAGTTACCCAAGAGGCTTTCCAAAGCATACCAAAGGATGAAAATTGGTTGTGGCACTTGAGATTTGGACATCTCAACTTTGGAGGTCTTAACTTGTTGAGTAGAAAATGAATGGTAAGAGGATTACCATTGATAGAGAAACCAGACAGCCTTTGTGAATGTTGTATCTTGGGGAAACAACACAGAGAAAGTTTTCCATCAAGGAAAAGCATAAGGGCAAAGGCACCCTTAGAAATTGTCCACTCAGACTTATGTGGACCGATGCAAACTCCATCACTAGCAGGCAGCCAATATTTTCTAACATTCATTGATGATTTCACCAGAAAGACTTGGGTTTATTTCCTGAAGAACAAAAGTGAAGTGTTTGAAAATTTTCAGAATTTCAAAGCACTTGTGGAAAACCAAAGCGGGCTGCATATTAAAGTTCTGAGAACTGATAGAGGAGGTGAGTATATCTCCAAGGAATTCCTACGGTTTTGTAGAGAAAATGGAATTCATAAGCAATTTACAGCTAGGTACACCCTGCAGCAAAATGGGGTTGCTGAAAGAAAGAATAGGACCATCATGGATATGGCGAGCAGCATGTTGAAGGCAAAGCATTTGCCAAATGAGTATTGGGCTGAAGCTGTAAATTGTGCAGTATATATTTTGAATAGGTGTCCTACAAAAGCAGTGATGAACGGAATGCCGGAAGAAGCATGGAGTGGGAGAAAGCAAGGAGTCACCCACATGAAAGTTTTTGGATGTGTGGTTTATGCACACATTCCAGATCAGCTAAGGAAGAAGTTGGACAGCAAAGGGGAGAAATGTATTTTCATTAGATAGAGTGAGGAATCCAAAGCTTACAGGTTGTATATCCCATCTACCAAGAAGTTTTTTGTGAGCAGAGATGTTCAGTTCATTGAGGAGGAAGCTTGGGATGGAAGCATAGAGAAGACATTGAGTGTTAAAAATTGTTTGTCTCATGATGAAGATGATGAAGAGATGGCTGAAATACATCCCCAAACAGCAGTGCCAACACAAGGGCAGCAAGTGACACCCTTGAGGAGAAATGAAAGTGCTTCTCCAAGCACACCACAAGGAGGAAATTCAAGTGCTTCTTCAAGCACTTGTACACCAAATGAAAGAGGTAAGAAGTTTAGAAATTTAAGTGATATTTATGAACAAGAGGCAGCAAATGAAGGTATGAATTCTTTGTTTGTATTATATTGTCATGTTGATGATCCTATTCATTTTGAAGATGCAATTAAGGATAGGAAATGGATAGAAGTTATGGATGAGGAGATCAATGCCGTAGAAAGAAACAAGACATGGGATTTGGTTGAACTACCAAAAGGTAAAGAAGTCATTGGAGTCAAATGGGTCTACAAGACCAAGAGTAATGTTGAAGGAAAAATAGAAAGACACAAGGCAAGGCTGGTTGTCAATGGATACAAGTACCAGTATGGGAGAGACTATGAGGAAACTTTCGCACCGGTTGCAAGAATGGAAACCGTGAGAGCAGTGCTATTCATAGCAGCACAAAAAAAGTGGAAATTTTACCAAATGGATGTGAAGTCAGCATTCCTAAATGGAGTGTTAATGAAAGAGGTTTACATAGAACAACCTCTAGGCTATGAAAAGAAAGGCCAAGAGCACAAAGTGTGCAGATTGAAGAAAGCTCTTTATGGGCTGAAGCAAGCGCCAAGAGCATGGTACAGCAGGATAGATTCCTATCTATAGGGAAATAGATTTGAAAAATGTGAGGGAGAACCCACCCTCTACATCAAAGAAAAATATGGTAAAATTTTAATTGTTGTGTTATATGTTGATGATGTTATTTTTGCAGGTAATGATGACTACCTCATTGAAAATTTCAAATCAGTCATGAAAGAAGAATTTGACATGACTGACATGGGTTTGCTGAGATACTTCTTAGGAATAGAAGTAGATCAAAATGAACATGAAAATGGAATTTTTATTTCACAAGCGAAATATGCGAATGAAGTGTTGGAAAGATTCCACATGCAGGACAACAAGGCAGCAATCACTCCCACAGTGATGGGATTAAAACTCAGCAAAGAGGACAACAGCAAGGATTTTGATCCTAGCTTGTACAAAAGCATAGTTGGCAGCCTCATGTATTTAACTGCAACTAGGCCAGATATAATGTTTGTTGTTAGTTTAATTTCCAGATTCATGGAGAGGCCAAAGGAAGCACATTGGTAGGCAGCAAAAAGAATTCTGAGGTATGTTAAAGGTACTAAACGGTTTGGCATTTTATATACTGTTTCAGAATGTTCATATTTAATTGGATACACTGATAGTGATTGGGCTGGAAGCGTAGATGATCAGAAAAGCACATCCGGTTATATTTTTCACATGGGTTCAGGAGCTATTTCATGGGCTTCTAAAAAACAGCCTATTGTAGCATTGTCTACAGCAGAGGCAGAATATGTGGCAGCTATAGCAGTAGCATGTCAAGCAGTTTGGATGAGAAGAATGTTAAGGAGCTTAGGCCAAGAGCAGGCAAAAGCAACAGTGATTTTTTGTGACAATAGCTAAGCTATTGCATTATCCAAGAATTCGGTGTTTCATAAGAGAACGAAGCACATTGACAAAAGGTTTCACTACATCAGGGAATTGGTAAGCAATGGAGAAATTGTTTTACAACATTGCAGGACTCAGGAACAGGTTGCAAACATTTTGACAAAGCCATTAGAACAGAAAAGTTTTGAATTTTTGAGGAAATGTCTGGGTATGACTGATAACCCAGCAGTTGAAATTAAAGGGGAGTGTTGAAACTGTAATTTCCAACTGCCCACATTTATTCCAGCAAAACCACCTGTTTCTTATCGCACCACCTTTTGCCAAACGTGGTATTTCGTGGGGAGGCTCCGATCACCCCGACTTGCTGCCACGCGTCCAGTGTACGTCTCCAAAACCACCCATCTCCCGGCCGGTAAAGCTCGTGTGAATTGGGCAAGCGATATTCGTCTGATTGCAAGGATGGATGATGACCGTTGATTGAAGTCAAAAATGCATTCAAGCCTGAACATGACGTGACGTGAATGTTTTTGTTTGATCGCCGTAAAAGTCATTAATGAACTTTAATATAGTTTGTATGATGGTTGGTGAATGTTTTAATTTTATCTTTTTTTTACTTACGGAGGTATGGGCAAGTCAATGCATAGTTAAGTTTTTTTCTGGTTTTGGTATATGTAATTTTTTTTTGGTGTTCATTTTGAATGTGTAATGAAAAGGGGAGCACAACAGTGTGAAACAAAGAAGAAAAACTCGCGGCAGCGAATGAAATTTGGGGATTCCTTTTACAGGAGTTATTAGTTGTTCGTTGAAACGAATGGGAATGCGCAGTAACGCAAATGTAAATTTTTTTTTTGATTGAATATGTAATGTGAAAGACTGGCAGCCTAAATGTAATGAAAAATTTCACACAAGAGTGAATGTAAAGAAAATTTTTACACAGCAGTGTAAAACTTTCTAGAGAGCCACAGTAATTTTTTTTTTATGCAACTGGTGGTGAATCTCTCTATTAAGAGGAAGATGTTTTGTAATGGCAGTTTGTTTTATTAATATATACAAAGTGTTATCTGTGTATGTGGTGAACTCTACTCTTCAGCAAACATTTTTTTTTGGTTTCCTGGGAGAAAACATAGCATTGTTCTCTGTTCTTTTGTGTTTGAAATTATCATAAATTTCCAACATTGCCGACCTGTCAACAATTCCAGAAGCATTATTCCAAAGCTCCAAACATTACTCTTCGGAGTCACCAGCCCTCACACAATAGTTTCAGGTGCAAGATATGGTGTTGTTGCTTGCATACAAATATCAAAAACCATTTTACTACTACCATTCTAGACAAATAAGCTAGTACTAACCACAAAATTCCTTATCATAAACAGGCCATAGAATTTATTCAATTTAATTATCAGACTCACAATGTAGGGGACTTGGGCTTCCAGATTGCATCTGGCAAATCCATAATCAAAGAACTTGGCATTGAATTCCTTGTCAATCTGGACATTAGCAGCATTGAACTCACAATACATGGCCTGTAACAAGATTAGATAGGTTAATTTACAAATATAAATTTGTTTCCTGAGATGCCTTCATTTTCAAGGGAAAAAAAGGCTTAGCAGCATTCCTGGAAAGGGCCTTCTTCGTGTAGATATGTCAGGCCTGGTCAACACCTATAAATGTGTTAGAAAACTTGCACAGATGAATCTAGCTAGTAAAGGTTGAATGCACAGCTTTGTAGAGCAAAAACACTAAAAGAAAATCGAAAGAACAAAAGAATGACTCATTCGAAAATAGGTTACAATGCTCATGATATAGCATTACTGGGTGAATATCCCAAGGTAATGCACCATAGTGGTGATCAATGAGAAGACTCAACACCTACAACAAGTTCCGGAGAAAACTAGCCAGTTGCGGAGTGGAAGAAGCAAATCAGAGAGTAAATCGTGCAGAAGAACTAACCAGTTGCGGAGTTAAAGGAGCAAATCAAGGAGTCAATCATGCAGAAGAACTGATATTTGGCAAGCCTTCCACCATCTCATGCTTGCTTAGTTGTTGCATATACCTGTAATTTAAGTGACCAAACCTCTCGTGCCAAAGCCTACTACTATCATCAGCATGTGTAAGCAATAAGGAGGATTCAGATTCAATAAATTCAGAAAATGAATACAGTTTGGCTCCATTGTTTACCTCATCGGTTGCAATTTTGGAGCTACTATGTAGGTCTTATATGTTCACTGCATCTGGAGTGAATTCCATTATCTTTCTGGTGTCGAAATGAGTGATCTGATAAACTGAAAGCAGGTTTATCGAAAGTTTTGGAACATGAAGCACATCTTCAAAGCTTCCATGTAAAAGTTTCACTCTACCTTTTTCGGTGACCTCAATAGGTGAGTCATCTCCCATGAGGATGGGAGGTCCTTTGCATGCATCCAAAGAGGAATAGACTTCCTTTGCAGCAGCCATATGATGTGACACACCAGAATCTATAATCCATGCATCAAGGGAAGAATTAATTGCAACTAAAGCATGAAAATTGTTACCTTTCCCGTATGGCGAATCCTTAGTTTTCTTCTTGGTGCCCTGAGGGATGTGATCCCCAAGGTTGTGCTTCTGAAGGATTACTGCCATTTGGTCAATTTGTTTCTTCATGCAAGAGGATTCTGGATGGAATCCTCTTTGACAGTAGGTGCATCTGTTTCCTTTCTTCCCTTTCTCATTTCTCGAGCCGGAGGAGTCATTGAAGGGCTTGGTGTACCCTTCCTTCTTTGGATGGGAATACGCTTTTCCCTTGTCTTTTTGCTGCTGATTTTTCTGATTGGAATCAGATTTGTGATTTTTATTGTGGTTGCCATCATGCACAGCAAGTGCATGCGCTTTTGGAGGTTTGATTTTCTCCATGCCAATGAGTTTATCTTGCTCAAAAATAAGGGACTCCATAGATTCTTTGAGAGAAGGCATAGTGTAGGATTTACCTATTGCGAGCCTTACTGAATGAAATGTAGACACAAAGATGGAATATTTTGGTCCGAGCTTTGACATAATAGAGAGAACTTGGCGACTCTCCTTCTTGGATTTGTCAATTCCACAACCCTTGAGTTGCAGCAATAGATCATTATATTTGGTGAAGAAGTCTTGAATTTTTTGGATCCAATGACATAAACTCCACTTCAAGCAGATGTCCTTTCATCTCATCATGTTTCCTGTAAAGTTCTTCAACCTTTTCCAAATCTCATTGGGAGTATTGCAAGCAGATAGATGAAACTGCAACTCTGGAGAGATGCACATGCATATGGATTCGTGGGCCTCATCCATACGGTTGACGTACTTGGATTTCTTTATGGCTGAAGTGGGTTCCACTTCTGCAGCCATGGTAATCCCGTACAACCCTTTTTGACAAAGATATTGAGCCATTTGGTCCTTCCATTCGTGATAGTTATACAGTGTTAGGATCAATGCTTTCAGAAACTCCATTTTTTCTATCGATCTTCAATCTCCAAGCTATAATACCTGCAAAATAAAGTACTGGTGCGCCTTTTATCTAGCAACCTGTGGGCTCTGATACCATGTAAATGTGTTAGAAAACTTGCACAGATGAATCTAGCTAATAAAGGTTGAACACACAACTTTGCAGAGCAAAAACACTAAAAGAAAATCGAAAGAACAAAAGAATGATTCATTAGAAAATAGGTTACGATGCTCATGATATAGCATTACTGGGTGAAGATCCCAAGGTAATGCACCATAGTGGTGATCAATGAGAAGACTTAGCACCTACAACAAGTTCCGGAGAGAACTAGCCAGTTGCAAAGTGAAAGAAGGAGCAAATCAGGCAGTAAATCATGCAGAACAACTAACCAGTTGTGGAGTCAACGAAGGAGCAAATCAAGGAGTAAATCATGCAAAAGAACTAACCAGTTGCGGAGTTAAAGAAGGAGCAAATCAAAGAGTAAATCATGCAGAAGGAATTTTGCATGTAGTCCCATGCTTTAACTAAGAGTCCGCATGTAGGTGTGTAGTAGTTCCAACAACACCAAGAGCTATCTTCATCCTCGTGCGCCAGTCAATCAATGAGGGCGATCTATTGCCATAAAGAAGCCCATCCAGACTTCCATGGTGAAGCCTCTCATAAACTAGCATGCATTCCCCATTCTCATGTGCATGGAAGCCAATTAATTTGCACAAGTGAGAATGATCTAAACAAGATATTGTATTCACTTCCATCAGAAATTATTTGTGTGTCTGGAATCACACAAAACAATCAAAATGCAGTCAATTGAACAATCTATATCACTAATATTATCCAGATTTTGACAATTGAATTTTTGGAAAAGAACTGTGTTTATGAATTTAGTTTATCTGTTCCACTAGAGACATAAAATGCTCCACCCAGAGCATAAAAAATTGAATTGCTATAGAAAACCTGTAACAAACTAAATTATCAAACACAATTCTTTTCCAAAATTTCATCTAACAACCTATATCATCCCATAATTGCATATTTAACCAAAATAACTATATCCCCACATAAACTAGTTACCTGTCTAGTACGTAGAAGACGGGTTACAGTGGCATTTTCTACTTTTTGCTCATTTGTATTGCTCCCGTGTTTCAGAAATGCCCTGTAAACACTTTCTGCAGGTCCTTCATACAATCATCGTTCTGGACTAAAAGAATTGTAGGTTGTGGATATTTCTTCATATGTGAAAGACTGCAACCTAGTAGGTAGTGTTGTGGGGTAATGATCTTTTGGAGGTGGAAGGGGTTTAGGCTCAGAATGAATGAATGTAACCCAACATCTGGAATTGGTAGGGGTATGAAATTGTTTATTGATTGGTATGAAGCTTCCTTTTTCCGAAGGGATCTCCCTAGGGAGAGGAAGGGGTCTCCGAGGAGGATTGTTGTTAATGAGCCAATTTGCATGTTCAGTTACAATCCGGGTAGGTTCAAGAATAATATCAGGTTTGTTATCGCAGATGTTGATGGATTTCACTGTTGCAGGTAAATATTGGTTTTTCTGGAAAAATTTTGACCTATATTTATGTATGTTCAATGAAGCACCCCATTTCTACTGAATAATGGAATATTGAAATTGTTTCTACCACTATGATATCTTCTCCTCCCTTGTGCACTGCTCTACAATATCCTCCCCTTTCCCTGTGATCAAATACTACTCTTATGCTCAATCAATGGAGGAAAACAATGGCTAGTGGTAGAGGAGAAGAATAGGTGGGTGACGAAAAGAGAGTGGCAACTTCAAGTGCAACCCAGATGCCATGACCATGCCAGAAGCAATAGCTGCAGCAATCAGATGAACCACCTAACCTAAGGCTTGAAGTGCTCTGATATACAGATCAAAGCAGAGGATGAATGAGTATGAATGATTTAATGAACAAAGCAAAATCAATGGGTGAAATTGACAGAAATGCCAAATCCATAATTGTCAAGGAATCATATCGATAGCTTCCTTGAGTTTCTTGTGCTAATCGAGCTGCTAGAACATACAAGTGACATGACCCTAGTATTAGACCATACAAGTTAAACATAGAAAAAGCTTGAGGCCGCTCAAGCTGTAACAAAAGCTTAAAGCTGCTTCACCGATGCAAGTTTGCGAGATCGCTTCGTCAAATCCACATTAATGAGTATTTCTATCTACCCAATCAAGAAAGAAGAAAGAAAGAAAGAAAGAAATTATCTTAACATCCACGAGGCGAAAGATAGTCTATGGGACAAATTGCTTCTTCATGTGCTTGATGTATTCGGCCCTTTTTTTGTGAAGCTTCAAAATAAATGCTCCGAGCTTCTCGACAAACCCCTCACTAAATAGATTATCCCAAGAGCTAGCTACTAGCATGTCTACATAACTTTCCATGTTGTCTTTGAAGGCCTCACATTCTAAAATGAAATGTTTTTTTGTTTACATTTTTCCAGAAGAACAAAAAATGCATACTCTTTCCTCCCACACTTCCTTTGGCCTAAACCGGATCCCT
Organism: Pinus taeda; assembly: GCA_000404065.3. Taxonomy (NCBI): domain Eukaryota; kingdom Viridiplantae; phylum Streptophyta; class Pinopsida; order Pinales; family Pinaceae; genus Pinus; species Pinus taeda. The sequence continues at coordinate 17,055 of APFE030425612.1, forward strand.
GTTTCACAACAGAGTTGATGAGAATTAGTCTTTAACTAAGCAATAAGAATTTTGGCTCTCCAAGAGATATTGGATTCTATGTATGCTTTTGGTTGATGACTATGAGTGGAATTAAACACATCAATATAGTAATTTTTCTTTCTTCCTAGCTCCTTATCCCAAGTACGCTTGTGGAAATTTTCCATAACAAAAGATTTTATCTCTTTGTTGTTTATGGGACACATGTTCAAGCAAATACCCCATTTACTAAATCATTTGTTATTTTGTTGCATCAAAGCTTTTTTGCTCTTGCACAATCTATTATTAAAGGCAACCTTAGGTCATCTACCCTCTTCCATTTGCTCAATTTTTTTTAAATACCTTATGACTCGCACCATAGAAATTGCTTCAATAGGAGCAGTCCTTGTTTCACTTAACAAGATATCATAAGGAACTGCACTTTTAATCTTAAATTTGTTTGTAATCAAACGCTTCTGAACTTTCTCTGTTTGTCTCCACTGCATGTAGGATGTACTGTTGGCCCATAGTTCACAACCATAGAGAATCACTAGAAACCCAAAAAGAGTTTTAGTGGTTTTCCAGTGCCATAACTCTGTCTCTCTACACCTATTTTGAACAGCATAAAAAATTTTCCAACCCCCCAAAGTTCTTTTCTTTCTACAACCATTCCAGCTTAGATTTTTGTTGAAGTCAATTCTGAGGTATTTGTAATCCGCAACTTCTTCCAAAATGTTGCCGTCAAAGTAGAACTTATGTTGGTTATGTTTTCTTTTCTTAGAGAAGACCACTACTTTCGTTTTGTTGATATTGACTTGCATCCCCACACTTCTACAAAATGCTCAAAGGATAGTAAGTGCTCTTAAATAAAGAGCCGATTTAGCAATCAGAATAAGGTCATCTTCATACAAAAGAAGCCTTATAACAAACTTGCCCGAATAGATACCTTCACCCCCTTGCGAATTTAACCACTCCTCAAGCTTGTCGATATATAAACCAAAAAGGGTAGGAGACAATGGGCAACCTTGCTTGACCCCGATATCATTTCTAAAACTTTCAGAAATGCCTGCTGAAGTTCTAATTTTGACTTTCAAGTCTTCATATAGCCTATGCACAGCTGCTCTCAAATGTTTAGGAACCCCAAGTTTCTCCATTCTGTGCCAAAGCTTATCCCTAGGAACTGAGTCAAACACTTTTCTGAAATCAACAAAGCAACGGGAGACTTCTTCATTTTTCTCCCAAACTTTTTCAATGATGTGCCTTAAAGTTATACAATGATCAACTGTGGAATGTTTAGGTCTAAAACCTGCATACCCTTTAGCATGCTTATCTCTTTCTTCTGCCCACTTGCTAATTTTGTTTTCTAGCATGCTTCCAAATAGCTTTGCAAACAAAGGGTTTATCATGACGGTCCTATAATTGGAGGGATTATTGATGTCACCGCTCTTGAAAAGAGGTATTGCCAGACTAGTTGTCCAATCTATGGGGATCCCTTGTTGTATGATGTTGTTGAAGATTTTTGTAATGTGAGATGCAAGAATCTTTGAGCCCCACTTTAGATATTCTGCTTGGAGTTCAGCTAAGTCTTTTTCTTTTCCAACACTCAACTTCTTGATACCCATCTCTACCTTTTGTACCGTGAAGAGTTCAGTATCAGTGTTGACCAAGGGGGGAGGGTCAACCTTGGGAACCTGCTCATAGAGTTTCCTTGCATAGTCAAACCATTTAGAAGTTTTAATATTATTTCCAATTTGTATCTTTTTCGATTGGAGCTCCTTCCAAAATAATTTGGGTTTATTTTTCCCAAGGAAGATTAGTTCTTCCCTCCTTAAAACCATGAAATCAGCATTTTTCTTGCTTAATAATTGTTTGTAAGATTTGAGCTTTATGTTATCCCTGTTTGCCTCTTTCCACATTCTCCTTGCCTTTTTGCATTCCTCGTCAAACCAAGCATTAACCAAAAAGCAATTTGTTTCAGACTTCTTAATTTTTGCTCTTTTGCACTTTGCAAGTGCGCATTGAATTAAATGTGTTAGTTCATGGCTATGAAAGCTGTGAATTGTAATTTTCTCCTTCTTGAAGAGCCTCTCTAGCATCATTTTGAAGGTATTACAATTTTCTGGGGTCAAAATAATTCTTCCATGTGAGAGATTTTGTTGGACATGCTAAATTTTTTACTCTAATTGTTTCTTTCAAATCCAAGAGAAACATAAAAAAATTGGTTTATGATCTGATTTGAAGTCCCACAGCTGATCTCCAATCAAAACCTCCTCCATTTTCTCACTCAAACCATGTGAGAAAATTACATAATCTACCACACTTGCTCCATTGTAAGTATTGCAAGTGCAATTACTGGACTTTGCCCATCTATTCAAGCCATTACAAATGACTAAATCAAAGGCCCCACATAGAGTAAGCAATTGTTCACCAAAGAGATTGCAGCCCTTGTCCTTTGAAGTTCTTTCCCACTGATGATTACTTTCTTCTGTAAACCAAATAGTGTCACAATCATCTTTACAACAAAGAATGCTAGTTTGCTCACTTGTAGTCCTAGCATTGAAATCACCCACTATAATGATTTCACCTAGTTTGAATATGTTGCAATATATGCTTTTAAGGCTGCAAATGGATATTTGTGGTCAAGCCCTCTACCTCTGTAGATTTTTGAAACCTTCGGCGCAAAATAGCATGCTGCAATTCTCATCTGGTTTCCATTTTATGATATTGTAAACCAAATGAATTGCTTATTTGAGTCTTCTTTTCTAATTGAATGAGATGACCTTATTTCTCCCTTACAAAAACCATGATACCCTCGTGCCCTTTCCCATTCCCTATTGCCTTGTTCCACACTGCCATCTTCCAGTATCCTTCAATAGAGGTGTCTTGCACCCTTCATGATCATGTATTTCTATCAGCCAATTTATGTCTCTATCTTTCGCAATAGGCCCTAACTCAGGGCCTCGTCTCCATGGGTAACCTCTGCAATTCCAATAAATTAATCTTAAGGAAACCTCGGTATGACTTGATTGCTATTTATTTTAACATGCAAGACTCACATTTGAGTCTTTGTCCCTGCTTTCTCATACTGACCTCACTTTCTGATTTCCTATTGAAGAGTTTGTTGCGTCTTCTTTATTACCATCTTGCTACTTTGTTTTGGAAGGAGTTCCAAATTGCGCTATCACGGCTTTGCCTTTATAAATCCATGCTCTCTTGCCTTCATCTCATACTGCCTTAACCTTTAAAATGTATTCCCTTCTTTCCTCATGTTGTTTTATAGTTAAATCTTCTTCTCAGAAAAAATGAGAACCCCTCAAGAGATGTTTCTTGCTTAGAATGATATATTTATCACGCAAGCTAGGCATAATGACTTTTATGGGCCTGTCTCTCTCCTCGTTAAACTTACCCACCCTCCATGCTTGGCATATTTGTCCTTGCCATAGAAACTTGCCTTTTAAGAAGTCTCTTGCAAGGTCAAGAGTACATTCATTTTTCCCATAGTCTTTCACCCCTTTAATAATTATGTTTGCTACCCTTTTTTGTCTTTCCTTGCCTTAACTATCTTGCGTGCTGTCAACCTGAATATTTGTTTCTCCTTCCTTATTAGTAGAATTGCTAATAACTTGAGCCCAAGTTTTGGAAACTTTGGCGGAATCTCCTTTCGTTTCTTCTCTTGCGTTCTCTTTTGTGGTTATTTATTTGAGCAATCAATTTCCCGTTATCTTAGGATGATTTCACATTCACCACCTCTGTATTTTCCACTACAGATTTCTTTATGTTTTGCACATCTGCCTTCATGCGTTGTCATTTTGTCTTCTCTATCAGGAGAGCTTCATGTAGCAATGCCACTTGTTCTTTTAAAACTTTATTGCTTTCTACTAAAGCCTTGTTCTCAACTGTTGTTATTATTATTATTATTGAAAGATTTCACATCATAAGTATGAATAACAAACAATTTTAATATACACAACCGTTACCAAATATTATTAAACCAGTGTAGATTTATCTTAACTCCGGATTTACTAAGTGCCAAAAGAGGGATTAAATCTCTTTTTATTTTAAAAAGAGCTTTGCATATCAAAGAGATTTGATCCCTGTGGCTTCTTGATAGATCCAGAGTTAAGATGGATCTAGGCTGATTTAATTTCTCCCTTTAAATTGACTACAATTCACATTAATACCATGGGTTCTCAATAACATGGCCATTTTTTATTTTTTATTTTTATAAATTATTATGTTATTTTTATTTTTTATTTTATTTTGCCCAAGTTAAAATATTTGTTTTACATTACATTTAAGCCTGCCATGGTCTGTCTCTTCATCTGGTCCTGATGATTAACACACTTGTTGGTTCGAAACGCGTGGACCAAAAAATTCTCTTATGTGATTTCTACCGAAAGACTTTGCTTAATTCATTATGGATCACAGAAGCTTGAATACAGAAATTACATTAATCTTTTTATTTAATTTTATTTTTGTAATTTTATTTTATTTTTATTTTTATTTTTATGTAATTTGATTTAGTCAAAATATTAAACATTACATTACAAAATCAAAGAGAGCCTCTCAGCACAAATACCAATATCTATTAAAAACACAACCACTCAACTTGAAATACTCAAAATTTAGATACCAATATTTATTGAAAACAGGGCCACTCAACTTATCCAATTTTAAGGTTACAGTGAAGCTAGACACCAAATTGGTGTATGAGACCCCTTGTTTATGGAACAAGGGACCCACCAAATTGGTGTATGAGACCCTTTGTTTATGGGACAAGGGGACTACGAAGGCATACATACTCTACCCCTCTGGTTTTGAACCTATAACCTCTTAGGAAGAAACACATGCTTTTAACCATTTGCGAATCTTCTTGCTCAAGAAGAGAAAATCTCTAAACAAATACAAAACATAAATTGGACACAATTTTCTTCAAACTTAAAATATTGAAAAACATTAAATCTAAAGTTCAAAAACCCTACTAAATAAAAATTAATACACACATGGTCACTAAATCTTAAATTCAAAAAACTTTTGATCCAACATCCCATGCCTGCTAAATTCGTATTGATTATCTTGCCACGCAGATCATGGAAATTTGAAGGAAAAATTGAGAACATCATTATGGGAAATTTTCAAATAATATCTACATGAACAATATCATTTTCAGATAAATAAATAATAATAATAATAATAAAAGAAAAAAAAAAATCAAGATGATTTTTAAAAAGAAAATAGAGATGATAATTTTATTTGTTCCAAGATGAGGATTCGATGCAGCTTATGTAACATAGATCACACATTGTTAACGCTTGCTTCAGAGTCAACTCTATAAAAATCAGTGGTTCGTAATTCTGGCTTTGTATCACGCCTGTCAACATAATATCAACTACAGAGCCATGCATTTTGACTTGTCTAGTTAATAAAGATGTGCGGGAGTTAGTAAAGATGTGAGCAAATGGAAGAGGGTAGATGGTGTAAGGTTGTCTTTAATGATAGATTGCGCAAGAGCAAAAAACTTGGATGCAGCAAAATAACAAATGGTTTAGTAAATGAGGTATTTGCTTGAACGTGTGTCCCATAAATGGTTTAGTAAATGAGGTATTTGCTTGAACGTGTGTCCCATAAACAACGAAGAGATAAAAGCTTTTGTTATGAAAAAGTTCCACAAACATACTTGGGATAAGGAGCTAGAAAGAAAGAAAAATTACTATATTGAAGTGTTTAATCCCACTCACAATCATCAACCAAAAGCATACATAGAAGTCAATATCTCTTAGAGAGCCAAAATTCTTATTGCTCAGTTAAGGACTTTCTTATCAACTCCGTTGTGAAAGGAAAAGGCCAAAGGAAGCGTGGGAGGAAAGGGTATGCATTTTTTGTTCTTCCAGAAAAAATGGAAACAGAAAAACATTTCATTTTAGAATGTAAGGCCTTCAAAGACAACACGGAAAGTTATGCAGATATGTTGGCAGCTAGCTCTTGGGATAATCTATTTAGCAAGGGGTTTGTCAAGAAGTTGGGGGCATTTATTTTGAAGCTTCATAGAAAAAGGGCCAAATACATCAAGTAGATGAAGAAGCAATCTGTCCCATAGACTCTCTTTACCCTAATAAAAGTTAAAATAATTTCTTTCTTTCTTTCTTTCTTGCTATCTATAATTTTATAATATCAACATTTTAAAAATATTTTTAAAAATTTGAATTTATTTATAACTTAAAAACCCATCTTAAAAAATTAAAAATTACACATTTATTTAAAAATATATTATCACATTTTTCTGAAACAATCAAACATAAAAAGATTTATATTATTATTTAAAAAATAATAATCTAATATTTATTCATCGATTCTCTCATAACTCAAACTGGGAGTAAAGGTATGTTAATGAGGCATGGTAATAAGTACGTCTACAAGTAACATTTAGTGTAACATGTGAACAATCTAATTTTGACCATAACGTGTACAAGGAACATTAATTAGACGTATATACGTTGAATGTGACGCGCACAAATGTTATATGTAACAGACGTTTTCAACTTTCTTGTGACTTGAAAACGAGACAACTCTTTGACCATCGGAAAAAAGAGTATTCCGATGGTTTTAATGGTTTTAAATTTTTTAATTCATAGGCTTTAAAATTAAGTAAAATTATAAAATAAAGTTGCCAATATAAAATTATATTATATATGGTGTTTTGTAAAGGAGTTATTCGTTCAATTATTTATTTTATGTAGCTTCATCATTATTATCCACAGTTTCAAGTTCATTCTACTAACGTTTCAAACCCCAAAGGGGTCCATCATCAGGACAAATCAGAAAGATAGAAAAATAAATGAAAGATTATTTATTTTAATTAAAGTGATATATTGAATATGATAGAGATAAAGATATAATTATACCAAACTTACAAAAAAATATATATCATTTTAGTTATTTAAAAAAATATATTAAATTTAATTATATAATTTAAATAATAAAATTATAATATATAAAAATTAAATATTAAATTCAAATAAAAAAATAAATATATTATTATTTTCTTTAAAAAAAATTTTAATTAAATAATATTTAAAATAATTAAATATATTCTAAACAGGATATATTATTATTTTTCTTTTAAAAATTTTAATAAATAATATTTAAAACAAAAGTTGCAAGGTAGTTTAATTTGGAAAGTAAAGAAAAATCACAATGAATAATTAAACGTAACATAGTTAAGTACATTTTTTTTAAGATAATTATTTATTATGTTGAATATGTTTATTATTTTTCTTTTAAAATTTTCAATTAAATCACATTTAAAACAAATATTGGATAGTAGTTCATGTGGAAAGTGAAAAGAAATCATAATAATAGTTAAATGTAACCTAACTAAGTATATTTTTGTTAAAAAATAATTATTTACTCATAATTAATACAAGGAAGGATTCAACAATTTATTTTCAAAACAAAATGAAATTTAAATCTTTTGAAATTCAAGTCCATCATGTTGATAATGATAACGTCCACTAAAACCAATATGGTTTATTGGACTTTAAGAAAGTAAGAGATTAATTGAGATTCTTTAAAAAATTATTTTTATGATCAAAAAGAAAGGAGAAGAGCATTCCAAGATCACTATAAGTTTTATTCTACAACTTGAAATAATTAGTATTTGAGAATTTTACATTCATTACACTCTAAGGCGTTCCCTCTAGGAAGAACTCCCCTAGCTTCCACTTTGCACTCCTTTGCACCGTCAGATCCAATGTTAGATGATTGAAAGTTCTTCCATCGTTAGATCCCACTGCTTTAACTGTCAGCTGAATCTTGAGTTATGAAACCGTTCAACTTGTTGATCTTTATTATAACCCATGAACATATTACAAGTACTCATTGTTTATGTCCATGATTAGCAACATATCCTGCATAGGAGTGTCCAAGGAGAATTTAATTAAATAACCTTCGAAGTTGCAATCATACAGAGACTACTGACACTTTCCTTTCCCTTGCTTATTCTATTGTGGCCATGATGTATCTCGCGCTTCAACACCCTGGCTCGATCCCTAGTTCCTTCCACAATCCTAGAAAGTCTCTCGTAATCTTTGTTGAGGCTTGAACCCCTAACTCCCTCCTACACATGAAGCCTTGGATGCAGATACTCTTTGCTTCTGTGAAGTGTGACGAATATTTCATCATTCTCTTTACACATTATTACAGAGTGCTACAGAAGCAGCACGAGGAGAAATAATGGTGTCATGAGCATTGCCACATGTTGAGAATCCTGTAGAAAATGAAAAATGGGAAAAATTGAAATCTAGCTCATATTAATTGTAATATGGAGGCCCTTCAAACCCAAACCAAGTGGTTGTGGACGGAGACAATGTCTTGGGTAGAATCCATATATTTCATTAACCCCTTCTTGTGGCAATGCATCATGATGTGATCGGGATTTCTACAAATGGACAAGTGGTAATGGTATTGTTGACCATTTTTCCAATGAGCACTGAGCATTATGAAGAATTCTCATTATGATTTTCCCAAAATTTTGAATAGGTTTGAATTGTCATTATGAGTTGTCCAAACACTGAAATGACAAGCTTGAGGGTGAATCTTTGCATATCTATGATGTTTAGGATAGTCATTATTACCTTAAAGTTCTTTTTATAATTGTCATAGTTCCTCACCCTAATGATTCTTTATAATGTTCAGTGCTCTTTTTTTCTTGGTCTAAGCCCTTGCATTGTGTTAATGAGAGAACTACTTATTTTTCTTGTTTGTGTCCCTATTGCATTGTGCGTATAGGAAGTCAGGGTTGTACCTATTGATCTAGTTAATGACCACCTATAAAAGTCGAGATTGGTGGAGTGTATTTATACAAAGAGGGGTGGGTGAGTTCGATTTTGACCCAAGTCATTTAGTGGGTAGTGCTATATGAATAGTATTGCGCCAAACCTAAAAGATTAAAAATTATTTACTTTTTAAAGGAAATAATTTCTAAGTCACATGATACATAGTGTTTACTTTATAATCATAAACAATTTTCATATTGTATGATGTCAAACTTACTCAACTTTTTATTATGAAATTTCAAACAAACTTTTTCACTACATAATTTTAACTTTTATAATCTTTATTTTTAAATTTCAAACAAAACTTACAAAAGAAAACACACTCAGTCCTTCCCATATTTTCGCCAAAACCAAAGTTATAAAAAGTGAGACTTGTAGATTATAGTTTTACAAAATTGACACTATGTGATTAAGAATAAGTTACAAACATGAGGTATTTAAAAAGTAATAATAGGAAGGTAAGGGAGGGTCATGGTAATTAATGTGATTCTTGGTAATATTTTTATTTAAAATAGTTTGTTGTTGTTGTTGTTGTTGTTGTTGTGTTGTTTTTTTTTTTTTTTTTTTTTTTTTTTTTTTTTTTTTTTTTTAATAAATGAATATTGTTAAATGTGTAATTGAGTAAAATGTATTAAATTGATATTCTAATTTATTTATTTATTTTTTTTTTTTTTTTTTTTTTTTTTTTTTTTTTTTTTTTTTTTTTTTTTTTTTTTTTTTAAACTCTAGTTGTGTCGAGAATGAATCTATCTCAAGTCCCAAACAAAGTTATCCATACACTGTTCAAGATTATTATTCTAGCTTGCACCTTAACACTACTCATCCTTGCACAAATTAAAACTATGAGTGGAACACCCTATGTTGCACAAACATTTATTTTGTTACCAATTTTTACTTATCATTAATTCAAAATCTTACTTTGTTTAGCATAGACTGCTAAAGAATCAAGGTTGAGAAGCCAGAACATATCTTGTTATTTATTTATTAAAGAAATTAAACAATTAAAGAACTGAAAGAAATAGTTAAATAACTCCTGAGACAGTTACAAATGGTTGCCCATCTATTTCCTCAAAAGAAAAAATAGGCATAATCCTCAAGGGTTGGAGGAAAGGGCAGAGGAAAGAAAGCACGAAATATGTTTTTCCTTGAGTTGGAAAAAGTAACCAATGGGAAAACTGTGGACGATAGTCGAATTGGTATGCGACTTAAGGCTAGATCGTGGTCCTGATGCCCAAGATACTAGACTGTATCCAACTTATTAATTGTCAGGAGCAGGAATAGCTTAGAGGGGGATTCGAGACGTAATCACCATATTTGTGGCCGGGTGGAGAGACCTTCCAAGAAAATAAAGTATTTGCTCAGTTATAAACAAGCAGAAACAAATAAGTAGTATATTATGTGCTTAGTAATTATTAATTGAAAAGCATTACTTTTATTCAAGAATGGATAATTATCATCAGAACTAATTACTAGATATATTATGTTGTTTTCTATGGCTAGATATACATTCTATCGCTTACACTGTTAGTTATATTTTGATTGTCCATATGTACTTTGAAGAATCATTGTGAAAGGAATGCTTGTAGCTTTAAATGGTTCCAATAAAATAACCCAAAACCATTTCGGGACAACTTTTTATCAGCAAATTAGAGAAATTAAAGAAAAGAACAATTTATGGTCTATTTAGAATAAATGCTACATTTATAACAGAAACATGAAACACATTTTTTATTGAATGCATAGAGCTCGCAGAGATTAAGCTGAAAAGTATTCATTCTAACAATTATAAATGTTTCTATAGACTATCAGGTGCAAACAAGAAGACCGTTACTGCAAGCCATTTCATAACAAGATCAAACCAATATTATCTTTAACTGTATAAAATCATTAACCAAATCGCGAGGGTTCTTCGTGGCTCTCGGTCACTTTCCGAAGGAAAGACCGAGGGCCAGCCGCCCACGCATTTGTTTAGTTTCTAATGTACTTAAACTGAGAATATTGTAACTCTGAATAACCATATTAGTGTTGGAAAACCGCCAAATAAGAAAATAAAACCTCTTATATAGAATGTTTCAATTCATAACACAATTACAGAATGGAAATACAAAACTAGGTTTAAAACCCTTAATAATAATAGCCAACCAGTTCATTGAGTCATCCCATCTCTGTTTATTCGAAAACAAAACGTAAACCCTCATATAGTTCCTTTCATAGCAGCTATAAATTTAGCGTTGGTCGAGCCTCGGCATGAGGCTGGCCTCTAAACCAGAGAAACTAAATTACATAAAACAAGGCAGAACACTTTCATAAGTTAACTGAAGTTTGAAGGTATTCTTTACCCTGTAAGTTGTATGAGGGTTTGGTGATAAAACCAACCTGTGACCAGAAGACGACAACCCGTATAAGGAAGACTCCCAAACTCTGAAATTCTTTGGGAATGTATGGACGAGACAATACCTGTGAATGCACAATGTCAGGGTTAAATCTTGTAGGAAAATAAGAACAACAATTGATATAAGTATGAACATGTTCAAAGGTTCCTCATTACCTGCCTAGGAGGAGTACCGTGTGGAAAGTAACGATGAACACCTGGAAGGCCTATTACAGTTGTTAGTGGCTCTTCTCAGACAGAGAAAATCAAGAAAGAACAATCTTGTAGTTGTATAGGATCTTACTTCTAAGGGAGCGCAGTTTTTCCCATCTCATCTTTTCGAGGGTGTGCAAAAACATCATACAAAGGAACTACCTACATAGCAAAAAACTAGATGATCAGGAGGAATCGTTCTGATCTAGAAACGTAATCATCTAAAGGAAATTACCGGAAAGAGACTTTTTGGTACATTACGTGGACGCTTTCCAAACCCCGTCGAGACGAGGAGAGCATGTCAACGCCATTATTTTTCCTTCAAACCTTTGACAAGTTGCAGAGCCGAGCTACAAGGTTTGCGAATTACCAAATGGAAAATGCACATAGTGGGAAGCCTGAAGTATGTCACATGATTAACCCTGAAGCGCGAGGACTGTTGAATCCTCAGATCCAGATCCCATGGTGGTGGATCGACTCAGTGATCAAGCATCTAGATTGTTCTGGTGAGAGCATTCAGTGAATTGTTTTCAGTCATTTAATGTCAAAGCCGCAGGTGTTAGCTCCACCCTCGGTCCACTGCTACTTCATTAAAAGCGATACTATAATCAATGAATTATGCCATCGGGGTATATCAAATGCGAAGGAGTATCGTGGATACGTAGGACAATCCTCATTCAATCTTAAACATAGTTAATAGGGTGTGAATTAAATAAAAAAATTTGTTACGTGTGTTAAGCTGTTACAAATGGTATCAAAGCCCAGGCTCGCACACTAAGACTTCTGGGATAGATAAATACACATATATATTTAAAGAAATAAATTTAACAAAATATATATATATATATATGTAATAAATAATTTAATATGTGTGAATGTGAACACAGAGATAGAGGTCAGCATCCAAAGAGAAGAAATGCACAAGAGTCCCAGACTATCGAACCAGTCGGAATTACCTTATGTAGAGGCCAACGCGCACATATGGATACAACTAGGAGAAGAATCTCGGAAAGCCAACGCTACCTTGCTCGAAACAGTGCAACAATTACATGCGGAAATGATGAACCTGAGAACGAACAATGAATGATTGAGGCAGGAACAAGAAAGGATTCTTAAAAGTCTGTTCGACCGACAGAATCAACGGGGACCAGATCCCAGTGTGGAGGATAGGGAGAAAACCCCAACAGTGCATCATGGCGAAGATAATGCAGAGTCAGTAGAGGGACACAAGGAAGATGAAGAGAGATGTTCGGATAATGTTTCTACCAAAGAAAGACAAAAAGATAGAAGGTGGAATTACAATGTGAGTTCAAAAAAATAAAATTGTCACTCTTTGAAGAAGAATTTGAAGAAGCAAGTGAAACATGGCTAATCGACATGGGCAAATACTTTCATATTTATGAATATACTGATAAACTTAAAGCACGACTGGCAATTTATCAATTAAGGGGTAAGGCCACCCTCTGGTGGGAAGAAATCAAGACTGTGAGAAAAATTGACGAAGAACAAGTTATGTGGCAAGAATTTCATAAATGTTTCAAGGATAAATATTTAATTGAGCATTACTATGATGAAAAAGGAAAGGAGTTCCATGAGTTAAGGTTGGGAACCTTGACCATGGACGAATATGTGAAATGATTTACTTGCATGTTACGATATGTCCCATATATGCAAGAGGAAAAGGCCAAGATTTAGCGATTTATTAGCAATTTACTAATCCGGATCTTGGGGGGCCCGGCCAAGATTCATCGATTTATTAGCAATTTACTGATCCGGATCTTGGGGGCAGGCCCCCAAGATCTAAAAGATTGAAATGGATTTTGGGGGAGAGGCACCCAAGATCTAAAAAATTAAAATGCCAAAAGAAAAAGAGGAGAATACCCAATAAACAAAACCAATTTTTTTTTTATTAAAACGAAGAATAACTGTAAAAGCTACATTGTGGCGGACAATCTGTCCTTTTACAAAATTCGACTTGTTACTTATAGTATTTTTCAGTTACAATACCACGGGTCAATTCCATGGGTGAATGAATACCATGGGTGTATGTCACAATACCACAGGTCAATTCCATGGGTGAATGAATACCATGGGTGGATGTCACAATACCATGGGAAAATACCATGGGTGGATGTCACTTACAATACCATGGGTGGATAAATACCATGGGTGGATGCCA
>APFE030425612.1:30759-53347 GCA_000404065.3 Pinus taeda
ATAAATATTATATTAAATATGTGAATAATAATGAGTATGATAATTTACAAATGAGAACGAGAGGCTTGCTTATATACTAAGCAAGTGTCTCTTCATGAAGAGTCATGTCCTATTAGACATGCCTCTTCAACCTTAATTACTAGCTTAACTGACTATTATTTATGATTATTATCTTTTACATTATATTTATATTATTTATATATTTTATTCGTTACATTGCCTTCTTCCTCAAAAAGCTTTGTCCTCAAAGCTTGTCGATGAAAAAGGCTTGATCTCTTTTTCTGCTTCGAAAGTCTTTCTGTCTCGGAATAGTAATCCTCGTCGATACAAGTTTATAAGATCTTCTTAGTGACAAACAAAATTGTCGCACTGAGAAGGGATCAGACCATCCCAAACTAATCTTCTGTATAGTATTTTGATCACTGGAATTTTGTAACGACTTATTAGCATAAGATTGGATTGATGTTATGTCATTATTCTCTAGAACATCAATTTGTTGTTTCTGTTCTGAATGGTCCTGATACGTAGCTTGGTTGAGTTGTCTAATCTTGTGATTCGGATGCCGATATAAAGTTTTTAGATTTTCTTCTGGTGAGGATGTTATTAAATTGGTTATGGAACATTCACTTGGGATGTTCATCTTCAGAAGGAACTTTGTTCGCTTCACATATCTTCTATGCCATAGTTCAATGTGATTGATTTCCATATGAACTAGGGCTTGAGGAGGTGGTGTAATGACTCTATACAAGCTTCCTTCACGAACTCCAATAACTCTAGCTTTATCAATACTTGAATCTTTTCCCCAAATCAAGACCTTTCCATAGACAAAAGCAACTCTATCCCCTTTATCTTCTAAGCAAGAAATTGAAAGCAAATTCTTTTTCAAACCTGGAACATATAGTATGTTGTTGAGATGTAGTTTTGCTCCATTCTCTAGCTTCAAAGATGTTGATCCCAAGCCTCTAACATCATAGATTTTGTTGTCTCCTAATTCCACTGCATGAGAAGATGGTTCCTTTGATAGAGTTTGAAGTTGTTTACTTTCCCCTGTCATATGCCTTGATGATCCACTATCAATGATCCATGCATTATCATCATTAAGTGATCTTGTAAGTGCAACTAAGAACCCTTGAATTTTGACCTTGTTGAATAAGTAGTAAACAGTCTTCTTGATCCATCTTCTTGTAGTAATCATTTCCTTCAAGCCAACAAAGTGATCTTCAATCTTCTTCGACCTTAGCTCTGATACCAATGAAGCGAACAAAGTTCCTTCTGAAGATTAATTACTCCAAAATACTTGGAATGTCAAGATATCCATTAAGGATATAAATATTATATTAAATATGTGAATAATAATGAGTATGATAATTTACAAATGAGAACGAGAGGCTTGCTTATATACCAAGCAAGTGTCTCTTCATGAAGAGTCATGTCCTATTAGACATGCCTCTTCAACCTTAATTACTAGCTTAACGAACTATTATTTATGATTATTATCTTTTACATTATATTTATATTATTTATATATTTTATTCATTACACTAAACTTCAGAGCCGTTTTGAGGCCCTAAACAGAGTTTTTAGGGAAAACGGAGAGACCGAAAATGTCCCAAATCAACTTACTCATTTCTTTTGGGACTTCTCTTCGAGATCTTCGAAACGAGGTATTATGATAGCCAAATAGAGATCGTATGCCAAAGTTACGACCCCGGGAAGTTGATGTACCAATTTATGCAAACGGGGCCCACAGTTTTGGTGCTTCATCTCCTAGGGTTAGGTTTTTGGATGTTTATGGTTTCCATTGTTTCTCAATAATAAATAGGCCTTTGAGCCTCATTGTAACACAGTTCTGAGGCATGTAGCCACCACATCTCTTCTCAGAGATAAGTTATCATCGCCCGAGCTAGTCTTATTTCCATCTTGTTTGTAAGTGTATTTCAGTATTTGATATTAATGAAATGAAGTGTTATTTCTATTGCATCTTCTTATTTATGGTTATATCTGTAATTTGTTGCATTCCTGTTTAAATCTAGATCATTTACCCAACTTTATGAAGGAAAAGCTAGAATTTGATTACCCTATAACAAAGGATGATGTGGTGCGAAAAGCCCATATATGTTATCAGCAAATGAAATAGAAGAGTGAGGGGTCCAAAGGAGAAATAGGTAGGAGAGGGAGGAATTTACCCCCAAACAGACAAACAAAGATCACTAGTGGAAGGAATATTCAGCAAAGAACTTTTAGTAAATTTCCAAGGAACCAATCAAAAGTCCCAACCTATACTGAGAATAGACAGTCGAAGGGAGTCAGTAAACCTACTAATGACTAGCAGCCAAAACAACCTCTGCAATGTTGGGAATGTGGGGAATCCCATTACTACAAAAATTGCTCGCACAAAGCCCAAACATAATAGCTTTCAAATATGCAAGAAGCCTCCATAGTTAGAGATGAAGCAAGGAGTATGCCTAGAATTAATGTTGCTTTAGATGATCATCAAGCAGAATACCAGCCCACCATGATCAAGTATGAAGGCATGATTGTTGATCAACCTATTTTTGTTTTGTTTGATCCGGGTGCTAGCCTAAGCTATATTAGTCCTAAAGTGGTAGAGAAATGTTAGCTGCAAAGAAGTAAGTTTAAGAAACCTTAGTTAGTTCAACTAGCCACCAGGACAAAAAGAAGGGTATCTATGAAAATATAACATTGTCCTATAACAGTTTAAGGACAGTCCATCCATGTTGACTTAAATGTACTCCCTTTAGGTTCATATGATGTACTAATAGGGATGGACTGGTTGGAAGGGAGTTGGTCCCTAGTTGATTGTAAGGGGAAATCTGTAAGTTATCTCGTGGAGTCAGGACAGAGAAAGGAAATACAAGGAATCAAGAAAAATATTAAGTTACGTCCTATTATTGCTAACCAGTTAGGAAGATGTATAAGAAAGGGTTGTCATATTTATGCTATCCAAGTAGGATACACCAGTTCCAAGGGTAAAATGACTTTGTTGGAAAATCTCCCTGTGATTCAGGATTTCATTAATGTCTTTCCTTAATCCATTCCTGGATTGCCACCTAAGCGTGATATTGATTTCAAAATTGAATTGATACCTAGAGCGGCTCTTGTTTCAAGAGATCCTTACTGCATGAGCATCCCTGAGTTAACAGAACTCAAAATGCAACTTCAGGAACTTTTGGATAAAGGGTACATTCGCCCCAGTGTACCCCCTTGGGGAGCCCTTGTGTTATTTGTGCGAAAGAAGGACGGAACCTTAAGACATGCTTGATATCATCAACTAAATAAAGTGACCAAAAAACTATATATATAAATATATATATATATATATAATATAATACCCTTTACACGTATGGACTATTTATTCGATCAAGTGCAGGGGGCCAGTGTTTTCTCAAAAATTGACATAAGGTCCGGCTACGACCAAATCATCATAAAGCAAGAAGATATTTGCAAAACTACATTTCGAACTCGTTATGGCTGTTATGAATTCGTGGTACTACCTTTTGTTCTTACAAATGATCTAGCTACTTTCATGAGTCTGATGCACAGTATTTTTCATCCATTTCTAGATAAGTTTGTACTAATTTTTATTGACAACATACTAATTATTCTAAGAATGACGAGGAGCATGAAAAGCACTTGAGAATAGTATTGCAGATTCTGCGGTATAATCAGCTATACGCTAAGTATAGAAAGTGCGACTTTTTCAAAAGTCAAATACAGTATCTGGGTCATGTTATATCAGCAAAGGGAACAGCAGTGGATCTGAAAAAGATCAAAACCATTATGGAATGGACCACCCTGAAAAATGTTGCTGATATTAGATCCTTTTTGGGCTTAGCCGGCTACTACCGCTGATTCATTAAATGTTTTTTGAAAATAGTTTTTCCTATGACCTCACTACAGAAAGAGGGGTGTTCCTTCTGATGGACAGCTGAATGTCAGCAAATTTTTGAGTAGTTAAAACAATTACTTACTATTGCACATGTGCTAAAAGTAGCAGAGCCAGAAAAATCTTTTGCGGTTTGCACAGATGCAAGTAAGGAGGGTGTTAGTGAGGTATTAACATGGGAAGGGAAGGTTATAACCTATGAATCATGAAAATTGAAGGAGTATGAACAGTGGTACTCTGCATATGATCTTGAATTGACAGCAATTGCACATGCACTCAAAATGTGGTGACACTACCTACTAGGAAAGAAATTTCTATTATTAACAGATCATAGTAGCCTTACAAACTTCTTTAACCAATCTAGTTTAAATGCTCGGCAGGCCAGATGGACCGCGTTCTTGAGCGAGTTCGACTTTGAAATGAATCACCTTAATGGAAAGGAAAACTGAGTGGTCGACGCATTAAGCAGGAAACTACATTTCATCTACGAAGTACAATTTAGTCAAGTACGATCTAACCTTCCTCACATCATCAGAGAAGCATCTCTCAAAGACCCAGAATATGCATTCCTTTGGAAGCAAGCATTGGAATCTTAGGAGAAAGACAAACAATTTGATTATGGTATAAATCCAGATAAAATGTTAACATTCAGAAACATAATATATGTTCCTAATCAAAATTATGTCAAGTAATTGTTATTGGATGAGTTTCATAGGAAGCCTTATGTCGCTCACCCAAGATACTAGAAACTATTTTCTACCATCATAAAAAGTTATTTATGGTCGGGTTTAAGGAAGGATGTTTCTGAGTACCTATCCAAATGTTTGGAGTGCCAACTAGTGAAGGTGAAACATCAGCACCCCGCTGGTCTATTGCAACCATTACCCATTCCTGCATGGAAATGGGAGATGATCACTCTAGATTTGATCACGGGCTTACCTCACACTAAGAAACGGCATGAATCAATTATGGTGGTGGTGGACAAGTTAAGAAAAACCTCTCATTTCATACCCGTAAAATCCACCTACAAAACTGTGGAAATCGCAGACATATTTATGAGGGAAATCTTCAGGTTGCACGGGATACCCAGGGTGGTAATTTCTGATAGAGATGTAAAATTTACATCCACATTTTGGAAAACCCTCTTCTCTAGGTTAAGTACTCAGATTCAATTCAGTATTGCTTACCATCCATAAAGGGATGACCAAATAGAACGAGTGAATCAAATCCTAGAGGACATGTTGAGGATGTTTGTGATGCAACAACCGCACAAGTAGGAGGACTACCTCCACCTAGTAGAGTTCGCCTACAATAACGAATATCATGAATCACTGGGCATGAGCCCTTTTGAGGTATTGTATGGGAGAAAGTGCAGGGTACCCACAAATTGGAATAGCCCTGTTAACATATTAGCATTGGGTCTTGACATGTTAGATGAAATGGAGGCTACAGTTAAAAAGGTCCACCAAAATTTAAAAGTTGCTCAAGATAGGAAAAAGATTTATGCATATAAGAAAAGAACTCATAAGGAATTCCAGTTGGGGGACCATGTATATTTGAAAGTCAAACCCCAGAAAAGTACCTTACAATGGAAGGGTCGCGCTAAGTTAGCACCTCGGTGCTATGGACCGTTTCAAATCTTGGAACGAATTGGACTAGTGGCATACAAGATAGCACTCCCAGACCATATCTGAGTCCACAATGTTTTCCATGTATCCTTGTTAAAAAAATATGTGTACAATCCTCATCATATAATTAACTGGGAAAATATATAGTTAACAAATGAATTGAATAGGTAACATATGAATTGTTGTTTTGTAAAGTTCTGACAACAAATTGTAATTTGTGCAGGTCGAACAAGAGGAAGAGTTTTTGGCAAAGCCTCTTTGTATTCTCGATTGGAGAGAAACCATCTTGCGAAAATGAGCCATCACCCAGGTTAAAGTGCAGTGGAAGCACTTTGGCCCGGAAGAGGCTACCTGAGAAGAAGAGGAAACTATGCAGAAAGCCTATTCGACACTATTTTCTTAAAAGGAAACTGGGGACAGTGTTCCTCACAAGGGGGGGAAGCTTTAACACCCTATGTTGCACAAACATTTTTTTTGTTACCAAGTTTTACTTATTACTTCAAACTCTTAGTTTGTTTAACATAGGCTGCTAAAGAATTAAGGCTTAGAAGCCAAAACATATCTTTTTATTTATTTAATAAAGAATTTAAACAATTTGTTAAAGAACTGAAAGAAACAGTTAAATAACTCTTGAGACAGTTACAAATGGTTTCCCATCTATTTCCTCAAAAGGAAAAAGAGGAAGAATCCTTAGGGGTTGGAGGAAAGGACAGAGGAAAGAAAGTAGGAAATATGTTGCCCAGATTTTCCTTGAGCTGGAAAAAATAACCAGTGGGAAAACTGTGGACAACAGTTGAATTGGTATGCGACTTGAGCCTGGACTGTGGTCCTGATGCCCGAGATACCATATTGTATCCGACTTATTAGCTGTCAAGAGTAGGAAGAGCTCAGAGGGGGATTCTGGACGTAATTGTCAGATCTGTGGTCGGGTGGAGAGACCTTCCAAGAAAAGAAAGTAATTACACAGTTATAAACAAGCAGAAATAGATAAGTAGTACATTTTGTGCTTATTAATTATTAACTGAAAAGCATTACTTTTATTCAAGAATGGATAATTATCATCAGAACTAATTACTAGATATATTATGTTGTTTTCTGTGGCTAGATATACATTTTGTCACTTACACTGTTAGTTATATTCTGATTATCCATATGTAAATTGAAGAATCATAGTGAAAGGAATGCAAGTAGCCTTAAACGGTTCCAATAAAATAACCAAGTTTAAAACCCTTAATAATAATAGCCAACCAGTTCAATGAGTTGTCCCATCTCTGTTTATTCAAAAACATAACTTAAACCCTCATCTAGTTCCTTTCATAGCATCTATAAATTTAGCGTTGGCCGAGCCTCGACATGAGGTTGACCTCTAACCCAAAGAAACTAAATTACATAAAACAAGGTGGAACACTTTCATAAGTTAACTGAAGTTTGAAGGTATTCTTTAGCCTGTAATTTGCTTAAGGGTTTGGTCGTAAAACCAACCTGTGACCGAAAGACGACAACTTGTATAAGGAAGACTCCCAAACTTCGAAATTATTTGGGAATGTATGGATGAGCCAATACCTGGGAATGCACGACGTCGAGGTTAAATCTTGTAGGAAAATGAGAACAACAATTAATATAAGTAGAAACATGTTCAAAGGTTCCTCATTACCTACGTAGGAGGAGTACCTTGTGAAAAGAAACAACGAACACCTGGAAGGACTATTACAATCGTTAGTGGCTCTTCTCAGATAGAGAAAATCAAGAAAGAACAATCTTGTAGTTGTATAGGATCTTACTTCTAAGGGAGCGCAGTTTGTCCCCATATCATCCTTTCTAGGGTGTGCAAAAACATCAAACAAAGGAACTACCTGCACAACAGAGAACCAGATGATCAAGAGGAATCCTTTTGATCCATAAATGAAATCATCTAAAGGAAATTACTGGAAAGATACTTTTTGGTACATTACCTAGATGCTTGCCAAACCCCATCGGGACGAGGAGAGCTTGTCGATGCCATTATTTTTCCTTCAAACCCTTGACAGGTTATAGAGCTGAGCTACAAGGTTTGCGAAGTACCAAATTGAAAAAACACATAGTGGGAAGCCTAAAGTATGTCACACGATTAACCCTGGAGCGCGACGACCGTTAGATCCTCATATCTAGATCTCACGATGGTGGATCGACTCGGTGATCAAGGCTCCATAATGTTTTGGCGAGAGCATTCATTGAACTGATGTGATTCATTTAATGTCGAAGCCACAGGTGTCAACTCCACCCTCAGTCCACTCCTACTTCATTAAAAGCGCTACTATAATCGATGAATTATGCCATCGGGGTATATCAAATGCAAAGGAATATCGTGGCTACGCTGGAAAATCCTCATTCAATCTTAAATATTCAAATAACCTTAGTTAATAGCCCTTGTGATGTGCTAGTAATATAGTTAATAGGTTGTGAATTAAATAAAAAATAATTGTTACGTGTGTTAAGTTGTTAGAATGAGATACAAGGCAGTTGTTGCATATAGCAGCATTTAGATCCGATAAGAAAAGTGTGATACTTTATTGTAATTTTCTCTAAAAGTGTGAATCATGGCAAGTGTGCCCTGAATGTTGGAAATTTCATGATTAATGTAGTATAAGCTAAATGCAAATTTACATTCTTCTATACAAGATCAAGAAAGTTATGCTCAATAGCCCACTCAACCCTTCCGAGATTTTTGCCAAAACCAAAGTTGTAAAAAGTGAGACTTGTAGATTATAGTTTCACAAAATTGACACTATGTGATTAAGAATAAGTTACAAACATTAGGTATTTAAAAAGTAATAAGAGGAAGGTAAACAAGGGCCATGGTAATTAATGAGATTCTTTGTACTATTTTCATTCAAAATAGTAATTTGTATTTTTATTTTTATAAATGGATATCGTTAAATGTGTAATTGAGTAAAATGTATTAAATTGATATTGTAATGTTTAAAATATTTATTTTAAAAATTCAAAGTACGGTGAGTTTTTTTTATTAAGCTTTACTCTAGCTATGCGAAGAATGAATCTATCTCAAGTCCAAAACAAGATTCTTCATACATTGCTCAATCTCGGCTTCCCCTCTTGTTATTCTGGCTTGGACCTTGAAACTACTCCTCCTTGCACAAATTTATACTATGAGGCACAAGGTAGTTGTTACATATAGGAGAATTTAGATAAGATAAGAAAAGTGTGATACTATGTTGTAATTTTCTCTACAAATGTGATGGAAAGTGTGCCATGAAGGCTAAATGTTGGCAATTTCATGGTTAATGTGGTATAAGTAAAATGAAAATTTACAGTCATTTATACAATATCAAGAAAGATATGCCCAATAGCCAACACCACAGTGTAATACATGTTCGCCAATTCCACAGTTGCTACCATAGCTCTCTCAATGCTGGAGTTGTTTTATCAATAGACATGTTTTTACTACTCTTGAAGTGATGAAAGCCAACGTTGTTGCATATAGGAGCATTTAGATCTGATAAGAAAAGTGTGATACTCTATTATAATTTTCTCTACAAATGTGATGGCAAGTGTATCCTCAATTTTGACAATTTTGTGGTTAATGTAGTATAAGCTAAATGCAAATTTACTTTATTCTATACAATATCAAGAAAGTTATGCCCAGTATCCAACACCACATAGAAAGGCATGTTCGTCAATTCCACAATTGCTACCAAATCTCTCTCGGTGTTGGAGTCATTTTCTCAATAGCCTTGTTTTTACTACTCTTGAAGTGATGAAAGTCACCGTTGCATATATTTTTTACTATCTGCACAAAGAAAAAAAGTGATCAACTTCATATCAGATATTGAAATATAAATCAGTTCCTTTTAAGACACTTGGAAATACAATGAAAATTTAGTAGATTAAACAATCTTTAAAAGGTCAAGAACTCACAAAGAAAAAAACATACTCAATGAGTATGAAATCAAATCAACATAAAATGGTTAACGACATCCATATAAAACCCTCATCAATATGGAAGTAGGATTTGTACAAAAGCTAGGTTCATTATAGTAAAATCTTAAGATTCTTCAGGTTGGCAAGAAGAGTACCTAAATAAAAGATAACATAGAACAGCATATTCTCAAGAGAAAAAATCTTCATGCATAAATGACATGGAATTTGTCAATTCATTCTGAACTCTCATCACTTAGCAATGGAAACAAGGAAATAGAAAAATATAAATCAAGAAAAGTATATGCTTCCTTTCCAGGCAAGGAGAAGTTGATGATGAAGTGCATGTTATGATGTGATGTATTGTATATTAGGAAGGACGAAAAAATAATAAAGGATGAAGATTTGAATAGTTTATATAGCATGTTGAGTTTGGCCTCTAAACAAGTAGTTATATGAAAGATGTTTTACAACAATAAACAAGGAAAAAAACAATAGAACCTAAACATCGAAATGGTTTAAAGTTACATAACTTGTTTAATTTTTCCTCTAAGCAACTGAGCAGCTATATGAAAAATGTTTGAGAAGTGAGTATTTACAGCACACACAGAGTAAGTTGAGACAACCCTAAGGAGTTTTGGATAAAAAAATTATTAGAAGTAGATTGCTGCTCAACACTTAAGTAAAAGTAAAATTGTGAATGTGTAGACTTGTTGGTGGTTACTACCCACCAAGTACATGAACAAACAATTAATTTATGTACTTCACATCTCAGTTATTAGTTCCGCCCAAAAGAAGACCATATGATTCCATTTTCTTATTAACCACTACTAATTCAACTAATATTGATCAATGTAGGTTATAATTTTTTATGTAGTTTTCCTATAACATAATTTTTAACTTGAGTGGCAGGGACTATGTAGTTTTCCCATAGCATAATTTTTAACTTGAGTGGCAGGGACTAAACTTCTCTACACACTTGTTTATTTATGATGAAGTCTAACTTATAGACGACATGATTTTTTTTCACCAAAATTAAGCAATAGAATTTCAAGTAAAATTGTGAGTTTTTATTGTTTTAAATATGTTTTTGAATGCATAAATTGATTCAGCACAAAAACTAGTGAGACACTTGAATTGGAGAAATTAAACAACTTAAACTCAAGGATTTTAAAATCTTTACTTTATTTTAGAAATTTAACCAGAAAAAATGTCAAAAATTACTATTTAATTAGACTAAACAATTAATTATATATATTAAATTTGGTATATTTTTTAATACCTTCAATTAAAATTTTATAGGAGAATAATATAGTTATAACTTGTTTTTATATAATTATATTATATTATTGTTTAAACTTATTTTTGAAATATGTTTAATGTTATCATGAATAAAATATATATATATATAATATATAAATAATATTTTGTATTAATAATAATAATAATAATTTTGATACTATGCAGTTGGATGAACCATCTTTGATCCCTTGAATGTTTTGCCAAATGTCATTTTGGACGTGCGGATCACATTATAAGCCATCGCAGAAGCACTTTGACCAATCAAATTGCAAATATCTTAACTAAGATTAATATTCATTGTATTTGTCTCGTTGTGAATTTTTTGCCAAATATCTTTTGGACGTGCAAGTCACATTATGAGCCATCCAAGAAGTATTTGACGAATCAAATTGCAAATATCTTAACTACGATTAATATTCATTCTATTTATTTGGATTATATAAAAAAATAAATAAATAAATAAATAAATAAATAAAAAATTAATGCATCAGATTTTGGAGCTTGATCAGCGAGGAGGGTTTTAGCATCACCCATTTTGAAACCGTAAACCTAATTCTACAATGATTGTCCTGTATTTATTTAAATTTAAAAGTAGCATGTACAAATCTTACTTCCATATAAAAATCTCGTCAATATGGAAGTAGGATTTATACAAAATCTAGGTTCATTATAGTAAAATCTTTAGATTCTTCAAGTTGGCAAGAAGAGTATATAAAGAAAAGATAACATAGAACAACATATTCTCAAGAGAAAAAATCTTCATGCATAAATGACATTAAATATGTCAACTCACTCTGAACTCTCATCACCTAGCAATGGAAACAAGGAGATAGAAAGCTAAACCAAGAAAATTCTATGTTTCCTTTCCAGGCAAGGAAAATTTGATGATGAAGTGCATGTGATGATGTGATGTATTGTATATCAAGAAGGACGAAAAAATAATAAAGGATGAAGATTTGAATAGTTTATATAGCACGTTTAGTTATGCCTCTAAACAAGTAGTTATATGAAATATGTTTTACAACTTTAAAATATGAGGATTGATAGTAAATAAGGAAAAAAACAATAGAACCTAAAGGTATAAAGGGTTTAAAGTTTACATAGCTTGTTTAATTTTTCCTCTAAGCAAGTGAATAGCTATATGAAAAATGTTTTAGAAGTGAGTATTTACAACACGCACAGAGTAAGTTGAGATAACCCTAAGGAGTTTTTAATACAAATTTTATTATAACCTTTCCCTTCATCCAATAGATACTGCAAAGCCTTATGAAGAGAGAATTTTGTCTAGTCTATAACCTGATACATAATCAGAGAAGAGGGCTAGGGATGTCACAAGCTAAAATAAATTATCTTTGTCATTGGTTCAATGATGCATTGACATTCTTAGTTGAAATGGATCATATTAGTTGCATGGTGGCCAAAGACATTACAAAATTCAATATATATATATATATGTGTGTGTGTGTGTGTGTGTGTGTGTGTGTGTGTGTGTGTTATGGTATCCAAATTACCTACAGACCATCCAACTTTCCCATCTTATACAACAATTTCTAACAATAACCACTCAAGTTGCTCTCCATTTTCTGAAACCCCCACGCATGTTGGGGAGATCACACTATAAAATCAAATGATCCTATGGTTTTTTTAAAGGGTTGATATATAGAACAAATAGTGAGAAAGTCAATATTGAGATATAATAATTGAGTTTTGAATCATTGTGACAAACAAAACATCACATTAGATCATAGAATATATCTAACATTGCAATGATCTGAGATGATGACTAAGTTTTGAATCATTATAACTAGGTGACAATTAAAACTAAGTTGTAGCCACAAGCAAAAAATCACATCAACTCACAGAATATATCCAAGGTTGCAATCAACCCCCATACATAGTGCTAAACCTCACAGGTATTTTAGTGCACATAGAACACCGCCCTAAAAATTGTGTACTCTTGATCATTAACAAAAGACAAAGACCATGCTACAATGAAATCTTACTGCATTACCGCTTCCTTGATCCATACAAATCATGAGGCCAATGTTGAAGTTAAAGACCTTGTGTGATTATGGCAACATTAATGTCTCGTAAATAAAGAAATAGATTAGTACAAAGCAATTTTTTTTATAGTTTGAAACATGTATCTACAAAGGACTATAACATTTTGTAAACAAATTTTGAATTTCTATGTGAATTAAGATCTACCCTTAAATGAAAATGCAAATATCTCCAATCTGGAATATCATGAGGCCTATGTTGAAGTTAAAGACCTTGTTTGATTATGCCAACATTAATGTCTCGTAAATAAAGAAATAGATTAGTACACAGATTTTTTTGTTTTTGTTTTTTAGTTTGAAACATGTGTCTACAAAGGACTATAACATTTTGTAAATAAATTTTGAATTTCTATGTGAATTAAGAGCTACCCTTGAATACAAATGCACATATAAATTGAACTCAAAAAGAGCATCAACTACACCTCTTTTTGAGAAAATTGTTTGTGTTTCTCTTTTGAATGTTGACTCACCTCCGTATTATTTCCTTCATGATCCTTGCATCTATTCAAAAGATCACATTGCTCTTTACCACTAATCTCCTTGGTATCTTCCATGTTCTTATTTTAATCCAAACGATTCTCATTAAGTAAATCTAACCCATGTCATTGAAAATAATGTAGAGATCATTCAACAACATTTAAACCATTTTATCTTGAAAATCAAGCAAGTGTGGTCCATAAGCACCACCATGAAAATACAATTTTTTTTACATCAAAAGGCGACACCTCACTTTGGTTTTAAAATAATGGCCCCAAAATTTATATGACCGACTAGTCCAAGTGACTGGTAAAAACATGAAAGAGTTATTGTGAATTTTGCATTTAAGACAAGAAACATAGGGATAAATTTGACAAAAAAAGTTAGATGAAAAAACACATGCATGGTCTTTGTCTTTTGTTAATGTTTTTTTGTCTTTCAAAAGTTGTCAAAGAAGTATTAATTAGTGTTATATGTTATTTCCTTGTGGCCTTTCCTTTGCCACATCTAGTGCAATTGCTAGTTTAAAAGATTCTCAAAATTTTATCTTTATTGTCAAATAATATGATTTTGACTAGGTATTATTAGTCCCTGCCAAGGCAAGAACCACTATTAGTTTATTATTTATTGACCATTTCAACTTACTTTAAACAACAATATTTATTTTTCGATATTATTAAAAAAAACTAATTTTCAAACATTTGATTGGACCATAATTTGAAGGTTTCGTTAAGAATATTTGCAAAAGATAATGCTGTGTGGATAATTATCTCGCATATTTAGAGTCTCATTCTATAGTCCAATATGAGAGATGTGTAAGTTTGTACATCTGTCCATTCCCTTCAAAATAAAAATAAAAATTATCTTCTATATAGAAAAATAATATTGGCTATAATAAAAAAATGAATATGTTGTAAAAAATGTGTATATAAGATGTTTAAATCTTAAACTTTTCAAAAGTATTTCAACAATTGAAGATCTACATTAACTAATTTATGTCCATATCAACGGACTAAATTGTTGTGCACACTTGTTTATCTATTTTATGGTGAAGTCTAACTTATAGACGCAATGATTTTTTTCACTTGGGGATAGAATTTCAAGTAAAATTGTGAGTTTTTGTCGCTTAAAATACATTTTTGAATGCATGAATAGATTTAGCACCTTAAAAAGCTCCTAAAAAACTTAAATTAGACAAATTAAACTCAATTCTTTAAAAATCTCTACCATATTTTAAAATTAACCAAAAAAAATTACCAAAAAATACTATTTAACTAGACTAACAATTATTTATATATATTAACTTTAATATATTTTATAATTTCTCTAATTAAATAACTATGACTTGTTCTTATATAATTATTTATATTATTATTGAAACTCATTTTAAGATATATTTAGTGTTATTCTGAATAAAAAAAATTAATAATAATAATAATAACAACCACTCTTAAAATATAAATTTTGACACCATCCAAATGTATGAACCAATCTTTGTTACCATTAAATGTTTTTCCAAATATCCTTCTGGACGTGCAGGTCACATTATAAGCCATCGCAGAAGCACTTTGACAAATCAAATTGCAAATATCTTAACTACGATTAATATTCATTTTATTTGTCTTGATTATATTATTTTTTAATGCATCAGATTTTGGAGCCTGATCAGCGAGGAAGGTTTGAGCATCACCCATTCTGAAACCCTAAACCTAATTCCACAACGGTCGTCCTGTGTTCGTTCAAATTTAAAAACAGCATGCACACAGGCAACGAAGACGCAATCCGGTCGTTGGCCTACGTGCAATCTCGTCAATGGCTCTGGTAACGATTTCAGGCTCACATCACGTCACATCACATGGACTTCACTGTTGTTTCCTCGTCTTGCCCGAGGGTCCGCAGGAAGTCACACAATCTGCGAATCTTATTGTTCTATAAGAGAGCCTATCGACGAATGCAAAACATAAATTGGGCACAATTCTCCTGGTCCCACAAGAACTTAAAATATTAAAAAAATGAGCCCGCCGTGACATAGGATAAAAAATTCCAGTACCAACGGTTGCTGCAAATATATTGTGGCAAACTATTAACGAGATTTGATCAAACGTGATTTTAATATATGAACCGAATTTGTATTCCACATATATGTAGTTCAGTCATGGGATCAAAAAAATCATCCTGACAATGATAAATTACAATATTAAACCATATGAATTCAACGTGGTTCTCAAAATTAATCTGCAAAAATGGTTTCCTTGGAAAACCCTTCTCTTCTGCTAAGCATCAAAGCTTACCTTGATTATTTTTTTGGTTGAACAGGCTTTCCATTCCTGTATCATTTATCTTTTTTGCTTTCTTTCCATGTGTAAAGATGCTCAGCAATTTGTGGACTTTTATGGTTTTCATTACATAATGTAAATGTTTTGCAATTATTTGGCCAAATATGGTTAAGTACCTACAACACTCAATGATCTGGCTTTTTGAATGTACCCTTCACAGCTTTCAATCTTTCAGGATTTTATGAATCTCTGGTTCTACTATATAAACCTCTATATGTAAATCTTATATTTCCTTAATATAAAAAATATGGTTTTTTCTTCTGAAAACAAAAACTATTCTTTGACAAAAATTGAAATGTTGGTGTTTCACTGCTCGTGGGCAGTGGCTTTTCTCAAAGGATATTTGGGCAGGTTGCTCAGTGTCATGTCTTGAATGCGTTTCAGGATTTGTAGAGCTGCCCTCATAGTGGGACGATCTAAAGGCTCCTTGTGCAGGCATCGCTGAGCCAAGTCTGCCACAACCTTGGCCTCTTGAATTGACAAGCCTGCAATCAGCCTGGGATCCACAATCAACGCCAGACTCCTCTCGTCCTTGACAAACTTCATACACCACTTTACTAAATTTCTCTCATCCTTAGGACGACTCTGGTTCATATGTTGCCGACCTGTCAACAATTCCAGAAGCATTATTCCAAAGGTCCAAACATTACTCTTCGGAGTCACCAGCCCTAGTGCAACAGTTTCAGGTCCAAGATATGGTGCTGTTGCCTGCATACAAATATCAAAAGCCATTTAAGTACTACCATTCTAGACAAACAAGCCAGTACTAACCACAAAATTCCTTATCATAAACAGGCCATAAAATTTATTCAATTTAATTATCAGACTCACAATGTAGGGGACTTGGGCTTCCAGATTGCATCTAGCAAATCCATAATCAGAGAGCTTGGCATTGAATTCCTTGTCAATCTGGACATTAGCAGCATTGAACTCACAATACATGACCTGTAACAAGATTACAAAGGTTAATTTACAAATATAAATTTGTTTCCCCAGATGCCCTCAGTTCCAAGGGAAAAAAAGGCTTAGCAGCATACCTGGAAAGGGCCTTCTTCGTGTAGATATGTGAGACCCTGGGCAACACCAAGAGCTATCTTCATCCTCGTGCGCCAGTCAGTCAGTGAGGGCGATCTATTGCCATAAAGAAGCCCATCCAGACTTCCATGGTGAAGCCTCTCATAAACTAGCATGCGTTCCCCATTCTCCCGTGCATGGAAGCCAATCAATTTGCAGAGGTGAGAATGATCTAAACAAGATATTGTATTCACTTCGATCAGAAATTCCTTGTACGTCTGGAATCACACAAAACAATCACCAGAGACATAACATGCTCCACCCAGAGACATAAAAGCTTGAGTTGCCATTAAAAAAAAAAAAAACCTGCGACAAACTAAATTATCAAACACAATTCCTTTCCAAAAAATCATCTTACAACCTATATCATCCCATAATTGCATATTTAACAAAAGAACTATATCCCCACATAAACTAGTTACCTGCCTAGTACCAAGAAGACGAATTACAGTGGCATTTTCTACTTTGTGCTCATCTGTATTGCTCCCCTGTTTCAGAGATGCCCTGTAAACACTTTCTGCAGGTCCTTCATACAAGCACCGTTCTGGACTAAAAGAATTGCAGGCTGTGGAGATTTCTTCATATGTGAAAGACTGCAACCTAGTAGGCAGTGCTGTGGGGTAATGATCTTTTGGAGGTGGAAGGGGCTTAGGCTCAGAATGAATGAATGTAACCCAACATTTGGAATTGGTAGTGGTAAGAGATTGTTTATTGATTGGTATGAAGCTTCCTTTTTCCGAAGGGGTCTCCCTAGGGAGGGGAAGGGGTCTCCGAGGAGGATTGTTGCTGATCAGCCAATTTGCATGTTCAGTCACAATCCGAGCAGGTTCAGGAAGAATAGCAGGTTTGTTATCGCAGAGGTTGATGGATTTCGCTGCTGCAGGTGGAGACTGGTTTTTTTGGAAAATTTTTGACCTATATTTATGTTGAATAAAGCACCCCATTTCTACTGAATAATGGAATATTGAAATTGTTTCTACCACTATGATATCTTATCCTCCCTTGTGCACTGCTCTGCAATATCCTCCCCTTTCCTGTGATCAAATACTACTCTTATACTCAATCAATGGAGGAAAACAATGGCCAATGGTAGAGGAGAAGAATAGGTGGGTGACAAAAAGAGCGTGGCAACATCAAGTGCAACCCAGATGTCATGGCCATGCCAGAAGCAACAGCAGCAGCAATCAGATGAACCACCTAACCTAAGACTTGAAGTGCTCTGATATACAGATCAGAGCAGAGGATGAATGAATATGGATGATTCAATGAACAAAGCAAAGTCAATGGGTGAAATTGACAAAAATGCCAAAGCCATAACTGTCAAGGTCAACGTAACTGCGAATCACATTGATGGCTTCCTCAGAACAGAGGATGAATGAATATGAATGATTCAACGAGGAAAGCAAAGTCTAAGGGGTGAAATTGACAAAAATACCAAAGCCATAACTGTCAAGGTCAACGTAACTACGAATCAATGGGTGAAATTGACAAAAATGCCAAAGCCATAACTGTCAAGGTCAACGTAACTGCGAATCACATTGATGGCTTCCTTGCGTTTCTTGAGCTAACCGAGCTGCCAGAACATACAAGTGACATGAGCCCAGGGTTATACCATACCAGTCAAACCGCTCCAGCTGTAACAAAAGCTTAAAGCTGCTTCACCGATGCAGGTTTCCCAGCTCGCTCGGTCAAATCCACATTAATTAGCGCTTCTTAACTCGCATTTATTAAGTTTTATGTTTTTTTAATTTAAAAAAAGGGTGTGGGTAGACACACAAGTAAAATGGATCTAGATTGATTTAATTTCTTTTTTTAAATTAACTAAATTTCTCACATGAATACCATGGGTTGTTTTCTATAACATGGTCGTTTTTTATTTTTATTATTATTTATTTTTATAAATTATTTTTGTTATTTTATTTTTTTTTATTTATTTTAACCCAGTTAAAAATTTTGTTTTACATTACATTAATCTTTTTTATTTTATTTTATTTTTATTTTTATGTAGTGTGATTTAATCAAAATTAAACATTACAATATTAAAAACGCTTCTCAACACAAATAATAATATTTATTTAAAACGCCTCCTAAAACAAGACCACTCAACTTAAAACACTCAAAATTTAGATATCAATGTTTATTGAAAACCAGACCAACCAAGTTAAAACACTCAAAATTTAAAAAATCAAATCTAAACTATCACAAAATATAATAATAATAAACATTATTATTATTTGAGTTTATAGAAAATTTAGTGTAAGATGTGAACAATCAATTTTTGACCATAACGTATACAAGTAACATTATTTAGTCGTATAGACGTTGAGTGTGGCGCACAAGTAACATTTTGTGTAACAGACGTTTTCAACTTTCTTGTGACTTGAAAATGAGGCAACTTTTTGACTATGGGAAAAAAAGGTATTCTAAACGTTAATGTTTTTTAATTTGTTTTCTAGTTTTTTTAATTTAATAAATTTTAAATTTAAATTAAATTATAAAATAAAGTTATCAATGAATTTAGACTTCTGTCATCCATAACAATTGTTTAGATAATTTTCGGCAAAATCACATAATTCATCATTTGTCGACGCGTTTCGAACCAACTAGTGTGGTTCATCGTCAGGACAAGTTGAAGATACAGATTCAGTGCAGCGTGTTAAATAGTCTAAGCAGAGACTCAAACGGCTAAAAAATTCTAACGGCTACTTTTCCACTCAAGGACCAGTCAAACTTCCTTTAACCAATTTAATATTAAATTACTATTATATTTATGGAGGTAGGTTGACAAGGTGAAAAATAAAACAAATCAAAGGTTAATTTATTCAAAATAATTCCTTTATGCAAGGAAGATTAATCCGCATAAAGGTGAGCTCTACTGATCATAAGCACAACATACTTAGTAAAACCTCAAGTCTAAAAGGAACGGGAATATTCATAAATGAGGATCTCATTCTAGAAGATCAAGCGGAATTGAGAAAGGAGGTTCAAAAGGTAAAAGAAGCTAGAAAAGAAGGAAAATGGGCAATAATCAGAAATAGAAAAGCCTTTATTCGGGACAAAAACCAAAAAGATAATAATCAATAGCAACCAAACATGCTCCGGATCCTTTCTTGGAACTGTCGGGGCTTCCCATGGAACAAAGGCCCCAAGCTAAGTTGGATCTCAAATGATGTTGATATTATTTTGCTTGTTGAAACTTGGGAGCACGAAGAATCTAAGGTCCCTAACATAGATGGTTTTACGCTATGGTCTACATGGAACAAGCGATCCTCCCGTAGAGGCATTGGGGGAATAGCTTGTTACATTAAGAAGAACATCTCCCCCTATGTTAGGCTTTATAAAAACGACCCTTACAACCAATTTAGTTGGATAGAGATCAGAGACATTAATAATAAAAAGTCCTACATAGCAATATGTTATTTTCCCCC
The DNA here is from genome assembly GCA_000404065.3 of Pinus taeda. Classification (NCBI taxonomy): domain Eukaryota; kingdom Viridiplantae; phylum Streptophyta; class Pinopsida; order Pinales; family Pinaceae; genus Pinus; species Pinus taeda. The sequence goes on from APFE030425612.1 coordinate 50,887, forward strand.
CATTAGCTCTAACTTCTATAAGAAGAAGAATCTAGATAAAGCTAACCCTTACAATAGTTTAGAGAACGATATTTCCAGCTTAAGGAATGATGGTAATATCCTTTTAATAGGTGATTTCAATGCCCGAACTTCAAGCAATCAAGCTATTATTTTAAGCAATCGTTCCAACCCTAATCCTCTTTGGTTAGACGAAGACCCTACCCTGGCTAGTAGGTACAAAAGGAGCTCTGAAGACCTCAGGGAAAATTTGTTTGGGTCAGAGCTAGTCAAGCTCTGTAGTGCTCAGGATCTCATAATTTGCAACGCTCTAAAAAGGTGGCCCAATTCCAGCAAGATGACGTGCATCCATGGACTTGGTAGCAGCGTGGTAGACTACGTTATTTCCGATCTTCCATTATACAACGAAATGATAAACTTTGACATCTTAAACGACCACGAGCCTGACTCCGATCATAGGCTTTTACTTATAACCCTCAATTTTGTCATGCATAGAGTTCCCATAGAAAATAACACTTACAACCAAAAGAACCTAATATTTGATAAAAATAAAAATGATCTCTTTCTAAATGAATTAAAAACTAATTTGCCTCCTTTATCTAGTACAAACAACATAGAAGACCTATATCATAATTTTACGACAACCCTCTCATATTCTATTAAAAAGTTCTCAATTTAAGTCTCAAATAATAAAAGAAATAGCAAAACCAATCCTTGGTATGACAAAGATTGTAGAAATGCGAGGAGAGCAATTAAGGAAGCTGTTGATGATTCTCTTAAAATGGACAAGATAAGAATATACAAAGCTCTAATTAAAAGGAAAAAGAGGCAGTACATTCGTCAAAGACAGGAGAATCTCTTACACCTCTCTAAGGTAGCTCCTAAGAAATTTTGGAGGCAAATTCTCATTAGGAAGACTAAGGATAATAATAAAATTGTTCTTCACGATTGGAATTCTTATCTTAAAAAGCTTTATGAATCTCCTAATGTCACGGATAATTTGGAAACCCTGCTCACAACGAAAGAAGTCTTCTCTTTAGAAGACATTAAGTTTGGGGTTAATCGCCTCGCGAATGGGAAAGCTAAGGACATTGAAGGTTACCAGGCAGAAATCTTAAAAATTGGAGGCCCTGTCCTCATCCCCCACATACACAAGCTTTTCAATCAAGTTGTTAAGCAAGGGTTCCCTAAACCTTGGACTGAGAGCCTCATTATCCCTATTTTTAAAAGTGGAGATACAAATAACCCCTCTAATTATCGAACAATTATGATCAGCCCTCTCTTAGCCAAATTATATGGTAGTATTCTGGAAAAAAAGTTAAGCATATGGCTTGAAAGGGAAGGTAAGCGGGCTAAAGGCCAAGCAGGTTTCAAAAGGCATCACTCAACAACAGACCACCTTGTTACGCTAAGGATCATTGCGGAGGAATGTCGTAATGATAAATCCAATTTATTCTACTGCCTTGTAGACTTTAGAAAGGCTTTCGATACGGTTCCTGGATACAACCTTTGGAATAGGTTAGAAGAGCTAAAGGTTCCTCTTGAGTTAAGAGCTGCTGCTATAAGGTTATACGAGAATGTAATTGCCAAGCTAAAGAACAATGAGGGGTGGTCAAAAGATATTAAATGTAACATCGGAGTTAAACAAGGTTGCCCCCTCTCCCTTACTCTATTTGGCATTTACATCGATAAGCTCGAAGGTTATTTAGAAGAAGCAGGATGTGGTGGCACAATCTTAGCTGGGATAGTCATTATCCTTCTTCTCTATGCTGACGATATTGTTCTTCTGGCAAGGTGCCCTGCTGATCTTGATAAGCAGCTCAAGCTTCTTAAGGATTTCTGCTCTACCATGGGTATGACTGTTAACACAGACAAAACAAAAGTTATGATTATCAAATCTAAGAAGGACATTTGCGCTAATTTTACGTATGACAATAATAACTTGGAAGAAGTGTATTCTTACAAGTACTTAGGAATTGATATCCATCACAAGCTCAACTGGAACCATAGCATTGAGAAAAGGATCAATGGGGGATGGAAAGCTTATTTTGGTCTTGAAAATAACTGTAAAATAACAAACCTCGTAATGTGGGATAAAAAGAAGTTCCTCTTTAAAACCTTAGTCACGCCTGTTATCTTATATGGCTGTGAAGTTTGGGGCTGCAACATCTCCAGAGAATCATGGAGGAGGATTGAGCAAATCCAGAAGCATTTTATAACTTATAACCTAAAAATTAAAAGTAATACACCATATCCTATTCTTCTTATAGAAGCAGGTCTTTCTTCTATTGAGAGCCTAGCTATGCTCAGGTTTCTGATGTACAAGCACAAGCTCAATAACATAGACAATCATAGACTTCCTAAGCTAGCTTTAAATTCCAGCCAAAATTACCTAAGGCTTAACCGAGGATGGCATAAGGACACAAGGGCCTGGTTAAACTATTGGGAGATCAATGAGAACGAT
>APFE030425612.1:61666-88798 GCA_000404065.3 Pinus taeda
AGTGAAACAGGTCATTGGGCAGTTCCTAAAACACCATGGATGGAAAGGATCTGCCATATATGTGAGAATAGGAACATCGAGGATGAAAACCACTTCTCTTAGAGTACCCCACATACAACCACATTAGATCTCAGTTTCATAATTTTTGTTACAATACTGACCTTCCTAGCCTTTTACAATGCCAAAATTATAGTGAGCTCGGGAGGCTTCTCTCCAAGCTTTTTGAGCATAGGAATGAAAACTTAAATCAAAATAAATAATTTGTTTCTTTAGGTCCAATAGGCCAAGTTTGATCTCAGCGGACGTTAACCACCACCACCATCATCATCATCATAATTTATATTTAAATTTTAAAAACCATTAAATATATTATATATTTAAAAAATGTAATATTAAATTTAAAAAATTAATAATAATTTAATAATAATAATTAAATAATACTATATATTATATATATATATATAGTATATATATATATATTATTATAATATAGATATATATATAGTACTTATATATTATACTATTATATATAATATATATATATATATAATTAATACCATTTACAATTGTTTTCAAAACATTTAATAATATGAAATTTATTTAATATTTTAAGAATAATTCCTAAAGGAATTTTATGTAATAATGTCCAAAAATTTACTTATTAACTCAAATAAAAAGAATAAAAATATAGTCTTATCTTGCAATTGTTTATTGTTTTTATTTTTTAATTTTTAATTAGGTGGAATATGTTCTATCTGGGAATTATGTTGGAGGTAGTTATTTTGAGAAATTAAAAAAAAAAATTCATAATGAAAATTAAACGTAAATTTTGTTAAAAGATAATTATTTATTATTTTGAATATGTTTATTATTATTATTTTTAATTTTCAATTAAACAACATTTAAAACAAATGTTGGATGGTAGTTGAATATGGTATTTTTGGAATCCACCTTGAAAGGTCGGAAAGGAAGGATGGTTGTGTGGTTACATTTCGTGCCTCTTCTCACATCGCAGGAAAGAGAGCACAGTTAGGGTTTTTCCTGCAGTCTGACGATGGGAGGGTGCGGGGTGCAGTGAAGTCATAACAACACAAAAGTTATGAGGCTTGTTCCTATTGTTACAGTCTAGTCTCTCGAGAAGGTTGTGTCGGAAGAGATTAACTTTATCTGCAGGGGTGGTGTCGGCATCATAATTGTCGAAGATTCAGAGAGGATATTTGCAACATGGAGATTGATGATGTTGATTACTTGGAAAACCCATATGAGGGAGTCCTGATCTCGGTGGTTCCTCCATCTCAGGATTTTGAGCCAGCAACCCTTGTCACAACTGGCACACCAGCGACAGGAAATGTTTCTTATTTCCCTAACTCTACGGGTTTCTCACCATTTTGCCATAACCTAGGATCAGAGGCGGTGGAATTTCAAAATCATGAGATGTTAGGGTTTATGAGTGCTCTATCGGAAGGTAGAGGATGGAACGCCTCTCTGGGACTAGAGATCAATGCAGCCGGGATATCGCTCGAGGCTCTAAATTTCATACAAGGTTGTTTTACACAATCATTTAGCGATGGGATACTGGAAGGGGAGGGTATCAACACATATTCACCCTTCACTATCCTTGGCCTACGACATTCCTATGGAGAAGGAAACTTAGGGTTCCATGTACAGGAGAATGGGATTTCGGGAACAAGTGGAGGATTCCTACCAGGCCATCTGGTGTCTGGATTCCAGGCAGGAGCTCAGCTAGTGTCTGAATATTTGTAGGGGCATACCTCTCATCCATGTGGACCTTCTATTGAGGGGGTGATCCAAATAGAGAATGACATCAACCCATGGTATTCATCCACCCATGGTATTTTCCCATGGTATTGTGACATCCACCCATGGTATTCATTCACCCATGGAATTTTACCCATGGTATTAAAACCGAAAAAGGCTATAAGTAACAAGTCACATTTTGTAAAAGGACAGATTGTCCACCACAATGTAGTCCTTACAGTTATTATCTATTTTAATAAAAAGTTTCTTTGTGGTTTTGCTAAATTTTCTTTCAGATCTTTAGGGCCTCCCCTACAAGATCCATTTCATTTTTTTTATCTTGGGGGCCTCCTCCTAAGATCTGGATTAGTGGTATCATAGCAGGTTATGATTCCATGGGGATTATGGTTTAATGCATATTTCAGTTTCAAATTTTTACAGCAATATTCAACAAACTTCAAGCACATGCTGCGACCTCCATAGAGTACTTTCTTGGGCTAAGCAGGAAGAATTTTTCATTTTTCATTTTTTTGCAAGTATTTCTTTGGGCAGCGAGTTTGTAGATCAGATCTCAAACATTTCATGCAAAAATTACAAACACAAATAACAGATCTGGATTCCTTGCAAAAAATATCAAAATTCAAAAAAAAAAAATTGGCCAAATCTGAGTCCAAATGAGGGAGATATCGCTAATTTAAAATCAGTTATGTTGTAGATTTTTTTTCTGAAGACATCTGGTGGACGGAAACTATCCTATCATTTTTTTAGATTTTGTGAAGAATTTCATAATAATGATTGCAGATATGAGCCTCTCTCAAAAAATCACCCAATTTAAAAAAAAAAGGGGTCAAATCAGAGTTCAGATGTGGGAGATATCGCTTATTTAAAATCAGTTATTTTTTCATAACTTTTGTGACAACTGAACAGTTGCATTGCGAATTTGAGATTCCAGATTGTCCAAATAAGGATTTCCAACACATGGGAAGACGCAGAATGGTCATTTTGTTTCCAGAAACATGTTATAATAAAGATTCTTAGTTATATTGACCGATTTATGTCCATTTTAAATCTAGAGCAACATTCGGAGCGAGTTCCCTTTGGAGACGTGCCCTCCCACCTCACTTTAGTAGGCACTTGCTTCACATTCATCAGTTTCAGCATAGCAACATCCGGCTTGGGTTCTTCGGAGACATACCCTCCCACCCGAGGCTATGTACGCACCTGCTACTTCATCAACAATCAACATCACGGTTATGGGTCAACCACACAAAATCCTTGTCATCAAAGTCCATTTGCTAGGCCGCACATTGTTAGTATCACAGTTGGTCACAAGAATTATAGGGTATCTCTATCCTCAGATCTTCGTTTTTCATGGTTATGGGTCATCCAGAAACCCACACTTCGTCGAAGTCCATTTGCTAGGTAGCACACTATCAGTATCATAGTTGGTCACAAGCATTACAGGGTATCTCTATCCTCGGATCTTCGTTCATCATGGTTATGGGTCATCCACAAACCCACACTTCATCAAAATCCATTTGCTAGATTGCACACTGTCAGTATCACAGTTGGTCACAAGCATTACAAGGTATCTCTATCCTTAGATCTTCGTTCATCATGGTTATGGGTTAAACACATAAAACCCTTCTCTTCAGTGGCTCTTCATATTCAACAAAGGCTTTGCATGAGGGAACTTCACACAATGGGGACCATTGCTTCTTAAGAAGGGAGGAATGATCCAAATAGAGAATGACATCAACCCATGGTATTCATCCACCCATGGAATTTACCTATGGTATTGTAAGTGGCATCCACCCATGGTATTTATCCACCCATGCTACTGTAAGTGGCATCCACCCATGGTATTTATCCACCCATGCTATTGTAAGTGGTATCCACCCATGGTATTTGCCCATGGTATTGTGACATCCACTCATGGTATTCATTCACCCATGGAATTTACCTGTGGTATTGTAACCGAAAAAGGCTATAAGTAACAAGTCACATTTTGTAAAAGGACAGATTGTCCACCACAATGTAGTCCTTACAGTTATTATATGTTTTAATAAAAAAATTATTTGTGGTTTTGCTATTGTGTGTACTCTCATTTTCTTTATGACATTGAAATTTTTCAAATCTTTGGGGCCTCCCCCCCAAGATCCATTTCAATTTTATTTTTTATCTTGGGGGCCTCCTCTCAAGATCCAGATTAGGGGGTAATGATGGGGCTCAGAACCAGTAGACCAATGGAAATTTGGGTAAGGGATTGATAAAGACGAAGAACAAGAAGTCCAAAAGCACCAAAGTAAAAGAAAGGGATAGAGCACTGATTTTGGGGTACAATCTTAGATTTGATGAAATCATGGAAACCACAGAAAGAGTATTGGTGGGTAGGGTTAGGGACAGGGATATACGGTTGCTTGTCTGAGAAAGTGGGTTCAGGAAAACTAGAGTAAAGACATGAAAATAATGCCAGAGGTTCGTGTTTCGTCGTGAGGGTGGTTTGCACTCAAATTTGGCAATCCATAGCAACTATGTTGAGTAATTGCTAGCCATTGGTATATTGAACAAGCTCCTATACATTTCAATCGATGGTCGCCTCTCTTTGACTTGGAGAGGGAACAATTGTGGGCTGGACCCATTTGGCTGAGAGTGTCGGGTCACCCCATGCATCTCTAGACTGAGGATATATTTTGGCGTATTGGCGATGATCTGGGTAAGTTTCAGGACTATGATAAATCATTTTTGGATACTGGTATCATGACTTGTGCTCAAGTGCTCATCTCATTTGATACTAGGGAGGGATTAGTGGCAAACATCATTCTGTAGTATAAGGGTTATACACAATCAGAAATTGGATTATGAGGGAGTGCCTTTTCACTGTCATCATTGTCATGAAGTTGGGCATATCTACAGGGAGTACCCTCTAGTTCAAAAACTTCATGGCTATATGGTTGTGGGTGTCTCGATAGGTCAAAATTACATGGAAAATAAGGTGGATGATGGGAAAATGGATCAAAGGAGGACGATATCCACCTAAGGGCAGTTGGGCTCACAGGAAATGGATGGAGGAATCAATACCCAAGATTATATGAATGGTCGTCCTCCTCAAGTAATCGAAAGGACTTCACGGTCATCCCCCTCGATGTCGGGTATCCCCTATTCTCCTCATATTATTAATGATTTGAATGAAAATGCTTTGTTTATTTCCAATATGGAGTCTATGTGAGGTAGGGTATCATTGTCTATGTTGGGGTTCTTCACTGTCTGATTGAACCATTCATTATATTTTATCCTTCTTCCAACCCATCCATGTCTATTCCAAATGATCCATTTGTTGATTCTTGTAGAGTGCCTTGATATAACTTGAGATCTAGATCAAAAGAATTGTCACAAGAATATGCTCAGAAGGATCCTATTGAGGGTTTAGGTCAATTGTCGCTGTCCAAAAATCCCAAAATCCCTCAAGGCAGACAATCTCATATTTCCAAATCCATTCACCAGATCAGTCAAGATATTGTTGTTGGTCGCCAAATCTCCTTAGGTAGGGTCCTTAGAGCATGAAAAACCCATGATCTTGTTCAAAACTGAAGTTTATTTCTTTCAATTATAGGGGTTTGGATAGTCAACCCAAAAAAATAGCCCTGGAACAGTTGATACAGGAGACATTAAGTATTAGTATGGAGATCTAAAATGTGCTAAGGGGGATGATTAACAACTCGAAATTTTTTGCATTCGCTAAATGGAGATCGGTGGGTTTGGTTACTAGGATAAACAGTAGAACTGTGAAGATATTGAATACTTGGGGAAGCGAGGGATTATTAGCCAATGATATATATTTCTGAAGAATTTGGAGAAAAGGTCGGGCTGGCTAATGTCTATGGGCCATGTGTGGAGAGGGTGATATTTTGGAATAGATTAATGAACAAAACCTTTATGTAGACGAAAAACCTAGTGATTGGTGGGGATTTAAATTTCTCATTGGGCTTGTCATAAATTTGGGGGACTCATTCTTCGCAAGATCAACTGTCTGATTATTTTTTCCATTGCATCAAATCCAATCATCTCATCGAAACTGAATTAACAAAACTCATGCCTTCATGGAGAAACTGTAGGATAGGTGAACAGGTGATTGCTAGAAGAATCAATCGGTTTCTAATTAGAGATTCTTTCTTTGAAAACATATCGCTCTTCAGGCAGTGGGTAGGGAGTGGGGGAGTATCTAATCACTTCCCTATTGACTTCGAACTGGTAGGGAAGTCTCAAAACAATAGTGTTTGGCCTTATGTTTGTAAATCATGTGTTGCTAATCTAGAATTTATCCAGGACAAAGAATTAAAGGTATTACAGACTCATGTGCATGGATGTGCCTATGTTACTTTATGCAATGGATTGATAAGATTGCTAGAATACCTAGACACTAAAGCAGTTATAGAAAACATAACAGTCAAACATGTAAACACAACAAGATTAATAAGGAGTTCACCCAATGCTCCTAGGCTATGTCTCTTGGTCCAGCCTTCAGTGGTGGCCTCTCTATTATGTTTTCAAGTAGAGTTTTTACAACAATGAGCTCAATTCGAGTCTCACTAAAGAGTCAGTAGGAATGGAGTGCACAGACTCTCCTTACTGAAACTCGACCTCTAATGGTCACGGTAGTATGACAGGCCTATGCCGAGGAGTTTGCTTGAACCTCTCAAGCCTTCTATGGAGTACACAGACTCTCTGACTCTCTTTGGCTCTATCTGGCTCGATGCTACCTTCAGGTCAGCTCGGCTTCTACTCTTTGTTCTCTGCTCTTAGCTTTCTACGTCTAGCTAACTCTTGTCATTGCCTTTTCTCTGTCTCTGTCAGTTCGTGGCTTTAAAGCCAATCTGTTCTTTGACTGTTCGTTTTCGCTTCTCAACCATCTGGTTTCACTGCCTCTGTCCGTTCGAATTCCTCTGCTCTGCATCATCATCACTGGATAACGCCTCACAAGGAAGTGGCCACCTGTTTCCTAATGAACTGGGTGTCAAATTCCTTGAATCATATTTGAATGGATGTTAATTCCATTTGCTTCAAGATCGCCCACGAAACACGAATTGTTTGCCAACACATCATCTACGTCGGACTTCAAATCCCCTGTAATCTTGCTTTATAACTTCGCCAAATCTGATCATTTATCGGGATGCTCCTCCTCCATTGATCTAGGTCCCCCAGATCCTACGGTCATCGTTCGTATCGGGCGGGCAAGTTTCATGACGTTTACCCGTCCGATGCGGGTGGTTTTATCTCTCATCCGCTAGACGCGTGTCGCTCGATGTGTGGCATCAGGCAGGACTTAGTCAAAACTGCTTACCGCCTCAAGGCCTTCCGATATCCTGTTGGTTTGTGGAATCCTGCACTGCGGAACCGAATGCATTAATTTTCCGCATTTTATAGTCATTTCGGGTCCGAGTGCTTCGGGGCTTTCCTTCACTGAGGAGGACGCCCTGCGATATTAGAATCTACCTCTGTTTCTTGAACTAGCCTCCGGTTTTGCAATTTGTGCCAAGGCGTGTTACCATGGGCCAACGGTCTGCGCGCTCGACCGAGGGTCCTCGTTGCTCCGCACTGATCACAACTGCAACTTTCACGAGGATTCCTTCTGATAGCTTGATTTTTCTAAGACTTGAATATTTTGGCATAGTTTGAAACGGTCATGAAAACTTAGAGAGTGTTTAGGATCCAATTCAGATCACGGCCTTCCCACTAAAAAAGCTTTTGGACCACCAAAAGTTGGTTTTCTTTTAAGCATCAATCAAGTGAGGGTATTGATTCCTCGCTTGCTCAATTTCTATCCATTTCGAAATGCTTAGCTTTGAACCTTTGAGTCCAATCCTGAGCTACTCAACATTCCCCCTACGCGTGGTCCTTACTATCCTGACCAGAATTGTATCTTCCTGCAACTCATTAAGATATTCAGGCAACAGATCATCAATAGAAGGCAATTGACTCTACTCTTCGGGGTCTTCAATTAATGAAGGTTCAAATAGTCTCAAGTTGTCTGCATTAACAACTGAGTAGATGTGCATGTAAGCTGGTAGATCAAGGTGAAAAGCATTCTCATCAATCTTCTCAAGTATCTTGAAAGGTCCATACCTTATTGGCTTTAGCTTCTTACCTTCACCTTGCATTCTGTCTTTGTTGATATACAGCCAGACTTGATCACCAACTTGGAAACTATGCTCCATCCGATGCTTGTCATGCCTTGCCTTGTACTTGGTTTGGCTCTTTTCCAGCTATTCCTGTACTACCTAGTGAATCTCTTGGATTTGTTCAATGAACTTGGTTGCCTTGTCAACATCACTATGTCCATCAACCGCCATGTCTTTAACAAAGACAAAATCCAAGGGAGACCTTGGTGTGAAACCAAAACAGGTCTCAAAAGGAGATCTCTGTGTAGAAGAATGTTTAGCTCAGTTGTAAACATGTTGCACATAACATAAATGTTCATCCCAAAGTTTGGGATGCTTGCTGCAATAGCCTCTGAGCAACTGGATCACTGTCCTGTTGACCACTTCTATTGGCCATCTGTTTGCGGATGAAAAACTGTACTCTTCTTCAACCTGGTGTAAATCATTCCCCACAAACTCGACCAAAATTTCCCAACAAATAGGGTATCTCGATCAGATATAATGGAAGTGGGTAGTCCAAAATGAACCCATACATGTTGAAAGAATAACTTTGCAGTTTATTTAGCTATAATATGTTTGTTACAAGGTATCAAAATACACATTTTGTTGAACCTATCCACAACAACATATAATTAGTCATGACCTTTCCTGGATTTAGGCAGTCCTCCAACAAAGTCCATGGAAACACTCTCCCAAGGATGAGAAGGAACTGGTAGTGGAGTGTACAAGCCTAGTTTTCTATTACTGGGTTTGCTTTTAGCACACATGGTACACCCTCTTACATATCTAGAAACTGTCTCATTCATTTTTGGCCAATAACAAAATCTTTGCAGTTGTGCAATTGTTTTACTTACACCAAAGTGATCTGATATTAGAGAAGTGTGTGCTTCTCAAATTATCTTTACTCTTTTAGTTTGTGGAATGCATAGCTTCCCAAAATGATACAAAAGTTGGTCCTTAACATGATAGTCCAATTCTCCTACTTGTTTGCCTTGACTTAAAGTTGCATATACATCTTTAAAATATATATCTTGAGCATATTGTTCAATGTAGCTTTCATGCAGTATTGAATTATGCTTAAGTATAATAGATGCATATATAATTGGTCTGGACAACATATCTGCAACTTTATTGTGTATGCCCTTTCTATATCTGATGACAAGATGAAACTGTTGTAGAAAACCCATCCAACTATAATGTTTTGATTGCTGCAACCTGGTTTGGGAGTGTAGATATTGAAGTGGTTGATAATCAGTATGTATAACTGTCTCTTTGCCCATTAAATAATGTTTCCACTTTTTCACACTCTGTACTAATGCATACAATTCTTTATCATATGTGGGATAGTTAACTACTGCAAAATTAAATGTCTCGGAATGATAACATATGGGTTTACCGTGTTTCATCAACACTACTCCCATGGCATAGTCACTGGCATCTGTTTCGATCTCAAATGGTCTTTGAAGATCAGGCAGTGCTAGTACTGGTGTTGTACTAATCTTTTCTTTCAAGGTGTCGAAGGATTTCTGCTATTTTCCTCCCCACTGAAACACCTTGTTCAATCCTGTTAAAGCATGTAAGGGAGCCGCAATTAAGGAAAAGTTAGAAATAAACTTTCTCCAATATTGTGTTGCTCCTAGGAAGCTTCTAACTTCTGTAGCAGATTTGGTCTTAGGCCAGTTTACAATGATTGCAACCTTAGAGGGATCTATCTTCAGTTCACCACCCCCTGCTATATGACCCAAATAATTCAAAGGTGTTTTTCCAAATTCACATTTTGAGAGTTTAACATAAAGATTTTCTCTTTTCAAAACATCTAGAGTCTACTTAACATGCATTAAATGTTCTTCCCACGTTTTGTTGAATATAAGAGTGTCATCCAGATAACAAAATCATCAAGAAAAGGTCTGAGTACATCATTCATTACTCTCATGAAAGTAGCAGGAGCATTAGTTAAGCCAAAAGGTATAACCAACCACTCATACAATCCCTGCTTTGTTTTGAAAGCAGTTTTCCATGCATCTTGCTCTGCAACTCTGACTTGATGATATCCACTGTGCAAGTCTAACTTGCAAAAATAAACAGCTTCTTTCAACTGATATAATAGATCATCTGTGCGAGGAAGGGGATAACGATTTTTGATCATTATCTTATTCAGTGCTCGATAATCAATGCACATTCTCCATGAGCCATCTTTCTTTCTCACCAGAATAATTGGAGACCCATATAGTGATGTGCTAGGTTTGATGAACCCCTTCTCGAGCAGCTCCTATACCTGCTTCTTGATTTCTGCATTCTCTAAAGCAGACAACCTGTACATTCCGATGTTAGGCAAGGGAGCATCTTGTTACAAATTAATATCATGCACTATTTCCTTTTTGGGTGGCAGAACTTTAGGTTCTTTAAACAATATATCATATTCTGAAACAAATTTTTCTAAATCAGCTTGTTGTTTAGCATCACATCCCTCAAATACATTGGTTTTATCAGGTTTCTTTTCCTTTACAACCATCAGTAAAAATTGTTTGCATGAATTTACAATTCGTTTCATCTGCCCTGAGTTTATGAGCTCTTACAATATATTCGATTCCATCTTTAACGAGTTGATACTTGTACTCAACTCTATAGAAAATAGCTTTTCTATCATACAAGTAAGGACTTCCCAAAACAATTCCACATATATCCAAAGGAACTATATCTAACTCAACCTCATCTACAAATGCTGACCCAAAAGAAAACCTAAGTTTACATTGTCTAGTCACTTGTAGTTGTGCTTTATCAAATAACCAACCTAATGGATATGGCTTTTTGTGAGGTGTGGTTAGTAATCCCAACTTCTTTACAATTTCTTTGGAAATTAAATTTACTTGTGAGCCACTATCAAACAAAGTATCAATCTTTTGATGCTTGGAAACAATTCGAATATGAAAAAGCTCATGCCTTTTCCTCTCATTTTCTTCATTATCAGTAGATTGTGCAAAATTACTAGTAGATGCTTCAAATTTTTTACCTTTTATACCTGTGGCTTCGATTATTGTTTCATCCCGTGAGTTTGATGCTAAATCCTTTTGAATAGTTGCAGTAGTCTTCTTCCTTTTGCCCTCGTTTTTCTTGGGTGTCAGCTCTGGATGTAGAATCCAGTAGTGTTCATCATCATGCCCATCCTTCTTACAGTAAGTGCATGAAGACTTCCTCTTTTGTACAGTATTTGTCTTCCTCTCTTTCCATTTATGTTTTCTTTTCTCCTTATTCTTGCTTGCAGTTGGTTTGGATGATCCCCCAACTTCTGGGTTCCCATTCTTACCTCTAGCTTCTATATGTGTAGCCTGAACGGATACCTCATCTATGCTAGTGGGATTAAACATGAGGGTAGTGTGCCTCATGTAGCTATGTAGACCACCTATATACTTCAGCAAAGTCTCAGGTGAGTCTAAAGAAATTCCTATAACCAAAGCTCTTTTCCTAAATTCTTGGGTGCAACCTTGTACACTTTTCCCTTTTAGTTGTCAAAGAGTTTGCCAGCTCATCATGGCTTGCTGCATATATGGCTTGCTGCATATATGGCTTGCTACATATAGGCTAGTGGATAGAATTGCTTTTTAATTGCAGAAACAAATTCACTCTAAACAGAAAGAATCTTACCATGTTTCTTCATGTCAGCTTGTGTCCTGCCTTCCCACCATACCAAGGCAATTCCCCCAAGGCGTAAGCTGGACAGCTGAATCTTACTCTTGTCTGAATCAATGCTCTGCACTCTGCAATAAACATCAATCTGTCTGATCCAATTATCCAACTTCTCTGCATTCAACTCTCCATCATATATTGGTAAATATAATTTAACATCTAATTTAATCAAAGATGTCTTCTTTTAATTTTCAAGGCTATTAGGAGGCATGAGAAAGTTTTCTTCTTTCCCTTTGCCTTTAGAGTGCTCATGGAGGACAGAAACTTCTACTCCTTTGTCTTGTTTGGAGTTTGATGAATCTTCATCTCTATTTTTCTTAAATTCCCTATACATCTCCTCCACCATGGATCTCATGGCCATAAAACTATCCATGAACTGTGGGGTCTGATTCCAAGGGACTTTCTTCTGACATTTTCCTCTTAGAATAGACTCTTCCAATTTCTGGGTTAGTTTCAACCAACTCTCCTTCTCCTAATTTAAGCTTTGATCTAGTTAGCATTCAACAACAAAATCCAACACAAGCTTGTCTAACCTTAGTAACCTAGAGCTCTGATACCACTTGATCTGGAATTTATCTAGGACAAAGAATTAAAGATATTACACACTCATGTGCATGGATATGCCTATGTTAATTTATGCAATGGATCGATAAGATTGCTAGAATACATAGACACTAAAGCAGTTATAGAAAACATATCAGTCAAACATGTAAACACAACGAGTTTAATAAGGAGTTCACCCAATGCTCCTAGGCTACGTCTCCTGGTCCAGCCTTCAGTGGTGGCCTCTCTATTATGTTTTCAAGCAGAGTTTTGACAACTGTGAGCTTAATTCGAGTCTCACTAAACAGATAAGAGTCAGTAGGAATGGAGAGCACGGACTCTCCTTACTGAAACTCAACCTCTAATGGTCATAGTAGTATGACAGGCCTATGCCGAGGAGTTTTCTTGAACCTCTCAAGCCTTCTATGGAGTACACAGACTCTTTGACTCTCTCTGGCTCTGTCTGGCTCGATGCTACCTTCAGGTCAGCTCGACTTCCACTCTCTATTCTCTGCTCTTAGCTTTCTATGTCTAGCTAACTCTTGTCACTACCTTTGCTCTGTCTTTGTCAACTCATGGCTTTAAAGCCAGTCTGTTCTTTGACTGTTCGTTTCTGCTTCCTGGCCTTCTGGTTTCTCTGCCTCTGTCCGTTCAAATTCCTCTGCTCTATGTCATCATCACTGGGTAATGCCTCGCAAGGAGGTGGCCACCTGTTTCCTAACGAACTAGGTGTCAGATTCCTTGGATCATATTTGAATGGTTGCTAATTCCATTTGCTTCAAGATCGCCCATGAAACACGAATCATTTGCTAACTCATCGTCCACGTCGAAATTCAAACCCCCTGTAATCTTACTTTATAACTTCACCAAATCCGGTCATATCGAGATTCGCCTCCGCCATTGATCTAGGCCTCCCAGATCCTAAGGTCGTCATTCGTATCGGGAAGGATAGTTGCATGACGTTTACCCGTCTGATGCGGCCAGTTTTCTCTCTCATCCGTCGGACGCGTGTCGCTCGATATGTGGCATCAGGTGGGACTCAGTCAAAACTTCTTACCACCTCGAGGCCATCTGATATCCTATTTATTTGTGGAATCCTGCGTTACGGAACCGAATGCATTACTTTTCTACATTTTATAGTCATTTTGGATCTGAGCGCTTCAGAGCTTTCCTTCACTGAGGGGGACGCCCATGCGATATCAAAATCTACCTCTGTTTCTCGAACTGGCCTCCAATTTTGCAATTTGTGCCAGGGCGCATTACCATGGGCCAACGGTCTGCGTGTTCGACCAAGGGTCCTCGTTGCTCTGCACTCATCACAACTGCAACTGTCACGAGGATTCCTTCTGATAGCTTGATTTTTCTAAGACTTGAATATTTTGGCATAATTTGAAACAGCCATGAAAACTTAGAGAGTGTTTAGGATCCAATTTGGATCAGTTGCAATGATGATGAGTTTTTCCATCACTTGTTAAAGCAACAATGATATGTTGGTCTTGTTTTCGTAGCTGGGGTGTTGCATCCATCTTGTTTGTAAACTTTACCACCGAGTATGTGTTATAAACTCGTGGCAAGTGTGGGAAGCTTGTGTCAATAGTTGGTCATGAAATTCAAGCATGTAATTTACGAAACAATGTACTATAGGTTACAGAAGTAGCAGGTGTCGGCTCGTCGCTTAAGGCTCCGAAGAAAAGACCTTCAGGACACTTGTGATGCAGACAAGGTACAACAAAGTTGAAAATTGTTTTTCATGCTTTTGGAGGACCGAAAGCTCCTCAATAGGGAGGATTGATCCAGTGGATCTCCACACACCAGTGGCATGGAAAAGGCTCAAAAGTCAAAGTGGTGGAAAGGTGATTAACTTGACATCAAAACGAAGTGCTCGTCACCTTGATTCCAATGGTGTGAACGACACTCCAATTTGAGTCTGGATGAAGAAGATAGAGGCAGTCAAAGTTGGAATGACTTTTTAATGACTGGGCAGGATTAATGAAGGCACAATTTAGACTTTTTCAGCGGATGGAATCCGGAAAACTCCAGCCAGATTAGTTGGCCGGATTCCGGGAAAAATCATTGCCTGTTTAAAATGACCCCTTCAATCCAAAACCAAATTTTCAAAATTGCACATTTTTTTTTAAAACAAAAAACAAAAAATATATATAAAAGGGGTGGCGGGCCACCAACCCTACCACCCCAACCCATACCATCAAACAATAAATATTGGTGGATGGGCGAGCCATAACCCCCAGCCCCTCCCATGGAACCAACAACTAAAACAGGGGTGGGCGGCCATTACCCCACCACCCCACAACCCCCATTCCTCGGGCCTTTGTTGGAGCATGGTGCGGGTTGTTGCCATAGAAGGTGGGCCGGCCCTTGGGCACAAGACCCAACCTCCAACCACGACCAAACATCCAGCTATAAATGAAATGGAGGTGGTGGGAGATGGGGTGGGCGGGCCGCCCAAGGTGGGCCTAGCCCGACCCTTATTTAAATTTAAAAGTTCGATGTATAAAAAAAGGAGGAGGCAGGGCTTGATCGCCCGACCTCCTCTGTAATAACTGAAACCTGAACCAACTCAGATAGCTGTATCATTGAAAAATCCACCACCTATTTGTTATTTAAACGCAACTTATCAGTGCACCCAGGGAGAGGAGGCAGTGCACACAGTCTGAGGTAGAATTTTGCAGGAGAGTCGAATTCTCACTTTGTCAAATTTTGACAAATTTTATATGGTTTCAACACTTCTCGACGCCATGAATGCAATGGCGCTGTCCGTTTCTCCATCAAAGTTCTACATTTTTCGACCAATTTTCAGTATGGAGGTGGAACCATGACTACTGTAGAAATAAGGAGCGGAACCATGATCCTTGAAATTTTCCCAAGGAGGTAATTTTTCTCCATGTCACATTATAGTCAAGTTTACAGTCATTTTTCATGGTTTTCCACAGGGATCACAATGGTGAGGGAAGATTCGGCGTTTGGGTTGCAGATTTCCATTCCACCCATGGAGAAGAATCTTTGAGGAATCTAGGGAGAATCTAAAAGATTCCTTGAGCCCTAGATTCTCAATTTCTCAGAATTTACAAATTCGATAGTCAATTTTGCACTATTCGACACCACAAATCTGATGGTGTGTTCAGATTTTTCATTTGCTCATTCTATTCTTCAGCCACTTTTTTAAGTGGAGTGTAGGTGTCAGCATTCATGTGCGAGTATCCATTCCCATGTGATTGATGTTGTGAGATTGATGGCACGAACAACTTCAGCAGTTTGACATCCGCTTCTTTAGATGGCCCTGGATGTGAGGTATATGCAGTGTGTACATGTATTTCTTTTTCCATGCATTTTGCTGCACAGATCCCTATTTGATGTTTGATGTGGGATCTTGTTTCTTACTCGTTTTCATGATTCCTGCTTGATGTGATGCGGAATCATCGGTGTGATGTACTTGTTGTCATGATTTGTCATGTTTTGTTCGAGATTCCTTTGTTGTATGTTGATGGGATACTCATGTTGTAATCATGTATGTTTGCATTGAGATCCCTTTTATGCCATGTTGGCAGGATGCTCATCATGCATGAGTGTGTCATACTGATAGGAGTCATTTTGACTGAGAGTCCCTGTAGTGGAACATCTCTTGGAGCCACTCCTGCATGAGGGAATTTTCCTTGTATGATAACGACACCACTTATGTACATCATCACTATTGACAACACTTAATGCAGTGGCCTACACCATCTTGACACTGGGGCCCGGAGACGTAGTCCCTCGTGGACGAACTCCATTATCAATGTCTTATGTTTTCATGTGCTGATGATTGTCATGTTCCTCTTCTTTAAAGCATGTAGATGTATTCATTGATGTTCTTTTAAAAAAATGAAATTTAACATATCACGAAAGTAAAAGGTCTTGGAAGGGTCCTTCATCACACCCGGACCTGGATCATTATTAGCCGCTGATATATTTTCTGAAGAATTTGGAGCGAAGATCGGACTCGTTAATGTCTATTGGCCATGTGTGGAGAGGGTGGTGTTTTTGAATAGATTAATGAACAAAACCTTTATGTAGATAAAAAACCTAGTGATTGGTGGGGGTTTAAATTTCTCATTGGGCTTGTCAGAAATTTGAGGGACTCATTCTTAGCAGGATCAATTATCTTATTATTTTTTCCATTACATCGAATCCAATCATCTCATCGAAACTGGATTGACAAAACTCATGGCTTCATGGAGAAACTGTAGGAAAGGTGAGCAGGTGATTACTAGAAGAATCAATTGGTTTCTAATTAGAGATTCTTTCTTGGAAAACATATCGCTCTTCAGGAAGTGGGCAGGGAATGTGGGAGTATGTAATCACTTCCCTATTTACTTGGAACTGGTAGGGCAGTCTCAAAAACCAAAAGTCTTGTTCAAGTTCAATGCTACATGGCTAAAGGAGTATTAATTTATTCAAATGGTTAGGAACAATTGAAGACATGTGGAAGCTCATGAATGGGGGTCTGTAGCGAGATTTTTGAAGAAAATATGAAGACTATCAAACAAAACACAATGGAATGGGTGAAGAATAAGAGAAAGAGAGATGAAGAAGACCTTAATATAATTGTAGAGGAAATTAGGCAACTGGAGATACCTGGTGGAGGAGGGTATGATAGTAATGATTCCAAAATTAGGCTTATTCAGTTAGAATTAAAAAAGAACAAATTTCTCAGGGATAGGATGGAGACTTGGAGACTAAGAAGTCGGGTTATATGGCTTCAAGTAGGGGATGACAATACAAAATATTTCCAACAATATTCCAAGGGAGTAAGGGCCATCATATAGCATGTATCAACCAAAATAAGGCATATATCAAACCATCATAAATCATAGATCAAACCATCGTACATAATATATCAATCACCATATAGCATATACTAAACCAACATAAAGCAAATATTAAACCATCATAAATCAACTACCAAACTACCATAAGAAACCAACAAACCACCATATCAGCTACTTTTCCTCAACTGGAAAACAAGGATACATGGCCCGCATCTGATTGTCATCTCCCATGTAGCTTCATTGGGACCAAAGTGCTTCCATTGAACTTTAACTTGCTCTATTGCTTGGTTTCGGAGCATGAGCACCTTTTTCTGCAATATACAATGAGGCTCCAGCTGGAATTCCCCATCTGGCTCCACCTACAATACAGACCAATCAATCACATGATCAACATCCTTAACATATTTCTTAAGCAAAGATACATGGAAAACATTATGGACTCTCACTATCGGAGGCAGTGCAAGTCGATAGGCTACTAGCCTAGTCCGCTCAATGATACTGAAGGGTCCACAAAACCATGGCGCTAGCTTGGCACATGAGCCAATCCGCAAGGAGCTCTTCTTCGGTTTCATGTGTAAGTACACCTATTCCCCAACCTAGAACTCCTTGAACAACATGTTCCTATCAGCATAGCTCTTCTGCCTATCCCATATTCCCTTAAGATTTTTCTTAATTGCCTACATCTCTTGTTCCATGTCTGCCAACATGTCTGGTCCAATCAATACTCTACTAACCAAATCACTCCAACTAATGGGAGTGTTACAAATCCACCCATACAACGCCTCAAAGGGACTCATCCTCAGTGACTCCTGTTAACCATTGTTATATGAAAACTCGACCAAAAGGAGATACTCTTCCCACTTCCTCTGCTGATGCATCACATACATCCTCAACATGTCCTCCAATATCCTATTGACCCTCTTTGTCTGTTCATTTGTCTGTGGATGGTAGGTTGTGCCGAAGGCCAACTCGGTGCCCAATCCTGCAAATAACTCCTTCCAAAACTTGGAAGTGAACTTCGCATCTCTATTCAACACAATCTTCTTTGGAACACCATGTAGTCTAACCACGTCTCAGATGAAAACCTGTGCCATATCACTAGCTAAGAACGTAGACTTCACCGGAACAAAGTGTGCAACATTTGTTAACATGTCCACAATGACCATGATTGAATCATGCTGCTTCACTGTCTTCGGCAACCCTGTGATGAAATCCATGGAAATGACCTCCCATTTCCACTCGGGAATAGCGATCGGCTATAGCAATCCACTTGGATGTTTTCACTATGCTTTCACTCGTTGACAATCAAAACATCTCGCCACAAACTCTGCTACATCCCTCTTCATATTTGGCCAATAGTAATATCTCTTCACCGTTGTGAGTGTCTTATGATAACCTAGGTGACCTGAATAAGGTTTCGCATGAAATTCCCTCAAGATCACCTTCTTGAGTTCACTATTATCCAGTACATATATCATGTCTCAAAACCTGACCAACCCATCTGTTATATACAATGATCTAAGTCTTGTATATGTACTTGTACCTGTACCAGTCACTGTACCAATACTTGTACATGTACCTGTGCTATCACCTGTACATGTACATGTGCTATCACCTGTACTTGTACCTGTATTATCACATGTACCTGTACCTATACTCTACTGCAATCTATGCACAATCTCCATATACCTGACATCCTGTTGTCCTGCCTGTAAGATCTTATCTTATAAGTCTGTCCCATAGAAGCTCATTGCTGCCAAGTGATGTACATATACCCTTCTGCTGAGAGCATCCGCCACCGTGTTCTCTTTACCCTTGATGTACCTAATCTCGAAGTCAAACTCGTTGATTGTGGCCAACCAACTAGCCTTCCTAGTATTCAATTTGGCTGGTCAAACAAATACCTTAGCCTAATGTGATCACTCATAAGCACAAACCGCCTACCAAGAAGATAGTTTATCCACATCTTCAATGCATGTATAATCACTACCAACTCGAGATAATGCACGGGATAGTTCTTCTCATGATCATTTAGTTTCTAGGACTCATAACATACCACCTATCCATCCTACATAAGGACTCCACCAAGTCCCCTCTTGCAAGCATCTGTACATACTATGAACTCTTTGTCTGTATTTGCAATTTGTAGCACCGATGCATGTGTCAGCAACTGCTTAAGCTTCTCAAACCTAGCCTCACACTCTTCATTCCATTCAAACCTCTTACCTTTCCTCTGCAATGATTTGATAGGATAAGCAATCTATGAGAAGTTCCTGATGAACCTCCTATAATAGCCTGCCAAACCCATGAAATATCTCACCTCATCCACACTCTTAGGATCTACCAACTCCATGATGGCCCTTACCTTCTCTGGATCTGCTGCAATGCCCTCCTTGGGGACAACATGCCCCAAGTAGTGTAAATTAGTCTAAAAGAAGCTACATTTGTTGAGCTTAGCATACAACTAATGCTCTCTCAATAACCTCAATACTACTTCTAAGTGCTTTGCATGCTCTTCCTCATTTTTAGAATATACTAGTATATCGTCAATGAACACAATAACGAACTTATTCAAATATGGATGCAACACACTATTCATCAAACACATGAATGTATCGAGAGCACTAGTTAAGCCAACTGGAACAACAACAAACTCATAATGCCCATACCTGGTCCTGAACACAGTCTTGTATATATCCTCCTCTTTGATACGTACCTGATGGTATCTGGATCTCAAATCAATCTTTTGAGAACATTTTTGCTCCCTTCATCTCATCGAACAAGTCCTCAATCCTTGACAAAGGGTATTTGTTCTTGATAGTCACTTTGTTCAACTGCCTGTAGTCAATACATAATATGGGGGTACCATCTTTCTTTCTCACAAACAAGACTATTGCACCCCGAGGTGATACACTTGGCCTAATGTACCCCTTGTCCAACATCTCCTTCAGCTGCAACTTTAACTCAACTAACTCATGTGTGCTCATCCTGTAAGGTGCTTTTGATGCTGGAGCTTCCCCCGGAACTAACTCAATCGAAAAGTCTACCTCCCTATGAGGTGGCAACTCTATAATTTCCTCAGGAAATACATCCTTGAACTGTTGCAACACTAGGTAACTATTCAATACATCTACATCCTCAGCCTCCTTACCCTTATCACTAGAAAATGTACGAAAAATAGCTTGCACCCTTTTCTGTGGCTGCACTTTGCTTGCATAGTTGTCACCATCCTAACTAATGTGGCTTTATTCTTACCTTGTAAGATTCTTGGTTCCCCATTGTCATCAACACACTCAATAGCTTTGTCATAACAATCAACCTTGTTTCTATGAAGATACAACCAATCCATGCCCAATAGCATACTGTATGAACCCATTGGTAATACATTCAAATGTGTTGTTGTAGGAATACCATTCAAATCAAATGTGCAAGCTCTTACCCAATGATGAACTCGCCTCTTCGTACTTGTAGCCAACTGCACTAACCAAGACTCTACATGCTACTTCTTATTCAAACCACACTTATCCACCAATTTAGGACTAGCATATCTATAATTAGATCCAAGGTCAATCAAAATAGAAATAACTTGATCACAAAGCTTACTGTCCATCTCAATGATAGATGCCTAGTGTTTTTCTTGCCCGTTGTCCACTACTGCATAGATACGTGGAATACTTTGGCCAACATCCCCAACAGTATGCTCCTCCTGTGCATTGTATATCTTAGGCCTTTCACACTGATGATGCAGACAATCTCTCCTAAGGTATTCTTCACCACATGTCCAGCACTCCAACCAACCAGTGCCCTCACCTCTATGCTACTTATGATGTTGTTGTGGCCCATATCCCTATCTAGCTGCATTAAATCTCTTTTGCGGTGCCACATTTTCTTTCCCATCTGCATGTTGAGGCCATCCTCTTAGGCTGCCATTTACTTCTACCTTTGTCTTTTCCTTTCCACCCATGTTGAGATTCATTCTTACACTTTGATTGCTCATAGCAATGCTTCAGTTTCCCAATGACTTCCTCAAGTGACCGAGGCTCATAATACTCAATTTGATCCCTAAATGATAATGGCATACCACTGACAAATCTCTAAACCTTATCCTTCTCATCAGTAAGATACGTACATACCTCAATAGCTCCAGAAACTTGGTTGTATACTCTTCATTTGTCATTGACCCCATATTTAACTCATAGAACTCTTTAGCCTTGTTGTTGTAGTACATTTCTGACAAGTACTTCTTTCTGAAAAGCCTCTTGAGTTCCTGCCAACTCAAGTCATCTGTCTTGATATCTCTAACCCGCTTAACATCTTCCCACCAGATGTTTGTTTTACCTTTCAAGCTAAAGACAATTATCCAAGCCTTCATGTTATATGTGTACTCATGCAACTCAAAGAATTTGTTCATGCCAAGTATCCAAGCCTCTGCATCCTCTGGTTTCTTCACATCCCCATCAAAAGTAGGTGGTTTTTCTTTCTTTAATTCATCTTGTAAGTACCCCCTATCATTCCTTCTGTAAGGATGATACCGATGACAATCGTAGTGCCTATCTGAATTAGAACTAGAATCATACATGGGTCTATCCCTTCTCCTCTCTGGGGTTTCCAACAATCTTCCATCCCGGATTGTGTCCTCTCTATCTAATCGGTGACCGCCATGCAATTTTCTGCCATATGCCCCATTAGATTTATCTTCTTGCTCATGACTGATCCATAGTGGTCCTTGTCGCTGCAAATCTAACAAGCTCTGAAGTATTAATGCATTCACCTCTACTAACTTTTCCTATGACTGTATGATTCTGTCATTATTTGCCTTACAAATCCTTATCTCCTCCTTTAAACTTCTCAATGTAACTGCCAAGTCATAGGGGTTCCCAACACCACACTAGTCTTCGGATTCATAGGGAGAGTCTCTATAGTCAACCATCTTGCTAGCCATTTGATATTTCTTCCTGCAAGGCATAATATGTCAAATAAACCAAATCACAATAAACCAACGTACCTTAGTATAGATCGGGGAGGATACCTTGTCTACAAGATCACCAAATCAGTGTGATAAATGTATAACATAATCATAATAGCATATAGACATTTGCAATTAAATGTATCAACATACAAACATCACTCTAGGTAGGGTCTAGTCATCAATGCAAGGCCATATTAACAATGCATGTTGTGACCTCATGAATGACAACAACCATTACTCCACTATACACATTGCCACATGCAACCGACAACATGCATAAGCAATGCCAAATCAACTATACCTACGCATAAATGCATGTAGTCAAACATAACAAATCAATTCTTGTAATCAACCTACAAGACTGAGGCATGTAATCAAAATATTCAAAAAATGTAACCTAACATACAAGGATGTAAGTAGGTATCATGAAATCGACATGTGAGCGACATATAATCCATACACAGTTAGTCACATACCCATTTCAAATATACTTCATTAAATCAATATCAAATTCTCCATGATAACCATACTACAACCCTAATCCATCATCAAGAAAATGCAACAAGTATATAAGTGTAAGAGACACACATGTGACTAACATGCATGCATGACCAACACACATTCAATCCATTCAGTCTGAGAGTTGAACCACGCTCTAATACCACTCTGTAACACCCTCCTCCCACATTTACCCAAGCAACTAGCCAGTCGGGGTAAACATGCGACAAGAGGCCACTATGATAAGATTTAACCTCCTTGGTGAATTTAAGGAAATGGAATCTACGGAACATCATAAACAGTCATCCAAAATCATCCACATAACCTTTAGAAGGCAGTTCAGCCACTCAGATTACCTATCCTTGGTTCCTATTGTTGTTTGAGAAAACTTAGGGTAGGGTAACGCTCCCTAGACACTACCCAAGCGAGTTAGTTTCAGGACTAACGCTCCCTAGACACTGGCAAGGTGCTTTACAATGCTCCCTAGACACTACCCAATCAAGTTATTCTCAGAACTAATGCTATCATTCTAGGATTTGAGCCACAGTTTTCAGCCCAGAGCCCGAGACACTGCCCAGAATTGAATGATCATTTAGAATTGGTAAGGATACAAGGAAACAAGGATGCAAAAGCAATAATATGAACAAGATCATAACCAGACCCCTACTAGCCATGACAGGAATTTTTTCAAACATATCATCAACATGTAACCTACAGGTGTAAATAACGTAATTAAGAGTAGGGATCTCATGCTTATCTGAGAATCGCTATAAACTAGTGTTTCCTCATGTCTTTTGTTTCCTTATCATTTATTAGGTCATAAATACAATATCCATTCAAGCACAAGTAAAAACATGTTGAGAGCCAAACATAGTCGTTGCCATAAAATGTACATATAACCAGCATAATAGGAACAAAAATACAATGGACATATCAGCCATCAAAATCCATATATATATCAGTACATTTTCACATCAAAATCAAGGGAACGAATTTCTCATTAATAAATGCAATGAACCAACCAGTGATGGGACTGCCACGTTCCAGCCGACCATATATTGGCTGAGCCAAGTTTCTCTTCATCCAATCACCCCCATTCCATATTCCAAGCATGAATGCAGGACTCATAGAACACATCAATAACACCAATCAATGTGGATGCCACTAGAGTTCTTTACCTACACCATGAGGAATTTGAGTGCCTCCTAATCTCTTAGGATTTACCGTGCATCCGTAGTCTGATCCAGGGATCACTAGGCCCTACACAGAGACATACTCCCCAAGCTTTACTGTGCATTCCATCCCATAATCACTACGCCCAATGGAGAGAAAATCTACCTCTTGGCTTTACCGTATATCCCGCCATTCACCGGTAAGGATTCCTAGGCCCACCGACGCACACAATCTGGCTTTACTGCAACCCACAGTCTGGTTCAGGAGTTACTAGGCCAGTGGCTTCATGCATCCTCAATGTGGCTCAGGGACTACTACCAGCATGTGTTTGTCAATTCGGAGATCCACCCCACTCAGCTTTAAATCCAATCCGGCCATCCCCCACAAAACGCATGAGAGAACCCATCTCATAAAGGCTATTAGGAAATGGAAAGGCTAGGCTAAAAATACTGTCACACCTGGCAAACCCCATGCCATGGTATGAAAGAAACACATGCAATCCCATGCATGCCAAATCTAGCAAGGAAAATACACATGCAAGTTGATACCTGCAATAATTCTATTGTAGCTGCTTGATGTTACATTTCCCTGCTTAACCTTTGCTTCCTCTTGCCTTCATTGCCTTTCTTTCTCCAATGCCAAAGTGCTCCAAGAAAACTCTAAGTGTCCAAGAGTATAAGAGAGAGAGAGAATAATGAGAGAGATCCAAAGCTAAACTGACAAAAGGGTACCAACTGATTCTCATAAGCCTTTTTATGAATAAGGCCTCTATTTTCTTCATTTTCCATTATTTTCCTTCATTTTCCTCCTCACATGCAACCTATGACCTTTCACCTCCTTTTTCTCCTATTTTCCATTATTTTCATAAATAAATGTGCCAAAATTCCTTTTAATGCCTTCGCCATTGCCTTTGCCAATTTCCTTAGCCATAAACAATCAAATGAACACCCGCAAGGATGTCTTGCCCAACATTCAACTTGGAATAAGTGTCCCAATCATCCGTGGTTATTGTTTTTAACATTTATTACATGGAATTTTCACCAGGGCTATTACAACGCATTTGGTTTTTCATATCAATTTTATAAACTAGGTCATGTGTTGTATCACATCAACCTTTTTTTATTTTTCTAGTGAATGGTGTTGCTACTGACTTTTTCCATGCAGAAAGAGGACTCATACAAGGATGTCCTCTTTCCCCATTACTATTCTTTCTTGTGATGGGGGGGCTAAGCACAATTATATCAAATGCAAAATCTAGAGGTGTCTTCAAAGGAGCAGGTATCACTGGGAATATATCATTAACTCATCTTCTATTTCTAGATGATGTCTTGATATTTCTTGATGGATCAAGGAATGATACTACTTCCTTGTATCAAACCTCTCAATTATTAAAAAAGCCACGGGCATGGAAATCAATCCTCTTAAATCAACCATTATAGTTGTTGGTTGTTCTAGAGATGAAATAGCATTCATAAGGGAGAAATATCCTTTCTAGTTGTTTGATATATAGGAAGGTATAAAATACTTGGGTTGTAGGTTGAAACCCAATGATTACAAGAAGACATACTAGATGTGGTTGATATCAAAGATAGAAAAAAGGCTCAATTTATGGTGTCACAATCGATTATCGCATGTAGGAAGACTTGTTTTGATCAAATCTATGCTGGAAGCAATCCGATTATTCTAGATGGCTCTTGTCTAGATTCCAAAAGGCATTTTAAACATAATTCGGAAGAAATGTTGTGGATATCTATGGTGTGGGGAAAAAGAAGCTAGGTTATTTGCATGGATTAAATGGGATCGAATTTCTCTACCAAAGAGGTGGGGTGGATGGGGCATCAAGGATTTGTATACTTTCTCAAGGGCATTAGCTGCAAAGGTGGGATAGATATTGATTACGACAAAAAGTTTATGGACGAAGATTGTTGTGAGGAAGTACATCTATCCTCTGTCTCTTATTAATTAGTTTGACTTCAAAACAAATACAAATCTAATTTATCCACCATATGAAAAGTGGTTCTGGCATCATTTAACATTATTGAATCAAGATTGGCATGGAGAATTGGATCGAGGGAACATGCCTTGATAGGAATTGGTCCATGGTCTAGCAATGGTGATAGGTATTCTCTCCCTCCCGACCTCATAAATTATCTAAATAGGCAAGGGATAAAAAAAATTAATCATATCAAATCCAGAAGCTACATTCATTTGGGGACATGGTTGGATGACATCTCATAATCTAAATATACCAGAACAATGGCAACAAAGATGGCAAGAATTTACAAATGTGTTATCCAATTCTTGTTACACAGCAATTTGTCACCGTCCCTGTTACCCCTCTACCGCATCTTGGAGGACTCATTCTGAGACCTACGAGAAGTGACATGACCTGCAAACACTTGCATTGCATTCCCCTAAACATGAACTTCATTTTCCCTGAAGACATCTCCTGCTTAAAACCCCTAAAAATAGCCCTTTTTCCATTGGCGCGGTTCCACATCGCAACACTCACGCCAATGGGGGAAATCCTCCAAAGAGGGCGCGGCAGTTGGCACTTTGTCACAGAGTCGCACTCGTGCCAACCATAATCAGTGGTGTTTTTTAACAAACAAACAGCGAAAGATTCATCCTAACAAATTCCTAGACTGAATCTATCTTGAGTTGGGTGGTTTGGCTTCAGATTTCCATAGAGAGGAAGTGGTTTGCCACCTCTCATGGAAGCTTCTTTAGTGATAGAGCCAATCCCATGATTATTGTGAATGATCCCAACTCCCCTTCCTCCATCTATAAAAGCTTGTCCATTTTCCTTGGCAAGCTAGTTCCATAGTTCTAGAGATTGAGAATTGTCAAGTTACCAAGAGCTTCATGTTGCAAGAGCCTTCTTCATAAATTGTTGTGGAGGTAAATCCCCTCTGCTGACAGAGGCGATCCCTACTAGCCCAGATTGAGTCTAGCAACAATCATACAACGTTACCACGCAAGTTCCTAATTGCAAATTGAAGACCAATGATGAGGGCCTACCTAGATTCTAATGCTAGTGCTTGTAGAAGAGTTGACG
Source organism: Pinus taeda (assembly GCA_000404065.3). Lineage (NCBI taxonomy): Eukaryota > Viridiplantae > Streptophyta > Pinopsida > Pinales > Pinaceae > Pinus > Pinus taeda. The sequence goes on from APFE030425612.1 coordinate 88,334, forward strand.
CTCCCATTCCTTTGCTCCGGCAGATCACGATCCCCATGATCTCCGTGAATGGACACCTGCACATACAAAGAACGACATAAACACAAACATAAAATCTGGAAAATGAAACTATATATCAGTCAGAAAGGATATAATTCATCATCATTACAAAGAACAATAAGAGTGGAACCATAACAATAGTCGTTTATTAATGATAAATAAAGAAGAATATAACCATAGTTCTGACGTCAAATCCTCCTTTGGCTGGGTGACCAGCGGCGCATGTCTTGCAAAGCTTGTTGGGAATGGGAACAAACCTCTCTCTCCTTGGTTATTAAACAAGAATCTCCTTACTTAGATTTGGCCTTATGGGAATGAAGAAGGCTCTTGCAGCATGAAGCTCTTGGTAACTTGACAATTCTCAATCTCTGGAACTATGGAACTAGCTTGCCAAGGAAAATGGACAAGCTTTTATAGATGGAGGAA